>SNQJ01S0012744.1:22406-103110 GCA_010110895.2 Picea sitchensis | reverse complement strand
ACCCATAAAGGGTAAAAACCTCTTCTTCTTGATATGATAAGTAATATTTACATTCTGTACATTATCATACTTATGAGCTCCAACTTATCGTGAGGCTACCACCTCTATTTTTCAAGCTGCAACTTGTTGAGATCACCGACTCTCTGGTTTCTCTAGCACCCACTAGAAGGAAGCAACAACTCCCTGGTTTCTCTAGCACCCACTAGAAGGAAACACCAACTCCCTAAGTGCTCCAGCACCAACTGGATGTAAGCACCAACTTCCAGTCACACAGGCACCGACCTGTATAATAGAGAACAATATTTCTCTCTTGCACCACCCTACAACCCCTGGTTTCTCTGGCTACAACTAGATGGAAGCTAAAACTCCCTGTGTTCAAGAACCCACTTGAAACATTGAGGACAAAAATCCTCCCTAGCACCTCCCTACCACCCAGATTATAGATCTTTTCTACTAAAACTTATTACAGTGATACAATTTTCATCAATGGCTTACCAGTCTCATCATTGTTCTAATACATTTCTTTGCTCTACCAACCTCAGTATCTTCCTGCTCGGATTCTTATTTGATATTTTTGTTCTTCTGATTTGTCTCTACATGCGCACCTCGACTTCCTCTTTCTTTCTCAGATATCCATTTTTGTTCCATGCACTATGCTTCTTCTGTACTATTCACCAGTTGTACAGAGCCTTCTTGTACCCACATGAATAACTCTCTTCAGAGGAAACCTCCACTTCTCTGTTCTGTGTGTATTTGTAATCCCGATTCCTCTACTAGATCCTCCATGCAACTCATCGTCTTCTTTGGTGGTTATCCTGAGTCTATTTGTCATCCATTTTCGTTATGTTGAGATTCCTTATTCTCTCGGGCAGTCGAGACTCTTCATCTTCTCTATCATAGTTACAGACTTAGACATTGTTCCATCTGTCAATCGCCTCTATGAGAAGTATTCATTCAACTGGCAGTTGCCTCAGGCTCTTCAACTCCTCTGGAAATCATCAAATCTCTTCATCATCACTGGATGTTATCCTGAGATTCCTTAGTTTCTCTGGCAGTCGAGACTCTTCGTCGTCTCTGTCGATCACCCTAAATCCTCTTCAAAATCTCTAGTAGAAACCATTAGTGGTTTCTGGAAGTTATTCAAAGAAGGAACCTCTGTGAACTCATGCTTTGGTGAATTTTCCCTTTCTGAGGAATCTACACAGTGGGCGCTAGCTTTTCTGGCTAAGCCCCTTCCTTTCACATGACCATCGGTGGTGACCATAGATTATGCCAACAAGAGTTTCATGATTTCTCATATCGAGATATCCAGCTGGAATTTTCCTCCATATTCCAACTCATGATCTCTGAAATGGATCTTAGCAATGCTAGCTCCTTCCTCTATTCTTCACGATGTGACCTTGGCTATGACCAAGGGCCAAGTAAGAGGGGCGCGTCGTGATTTCGCATATCGTGAACTCCTGCTACGAGTTGCCTTGTATCTCCCAACTCGTGATATCTGAAATGAAGCTTAGAAGCACTAGCTCATTCCTTTACGTGACCACCAGTGGTGACCAACAGCTATGCCAACAGGCACTTCACAATTTTTCACTTCGGGACTTTGCAAGCTTCGTGAATTCATTCACCTCTCTTCTCCAAAAATCCTGATCCCTGAATCAACGAATTCCTTGGGAATCGATCTACGGTCCTCGAATACCTTGCAATCAACGGCTCATGCTCCTCAATGATCCAATGGTCCAAATCTCACTTTTGCGAATTCTGACTTTGTTCTTCATCATGTCAGATCAACGGTCCAAAATGCTTCCTTGATCAATGGTTGTGATCACTTTCTTCATTTCAAGATTTAGCATTTCGCAATGTTGAGGATTATAGAACCTCCCTTCTTCTGAGTCTTGATTCTCCAAAGACTACTCCAGATCAACAATCCACAACCCTCTATGGTTCAATGGTCTATATATCATCGGGATTTCATGTTTCTTGATATCTATGAGTTTCTCGACGTAGTTCTCCCGATTCATAATTCTGCGAAACTGCTCATCTGATGCCACATGTCCACTAGATCGAATGGTCCAAAATTCATCTTCAAGACTCAAGACTTCATTCTTTGTTGTGACAGATCAATGGTATAGAACCCTTTGTGATCCAATGGCCCATATCATGTCACGATTTCAAGTTTCGCGAGTTGGAAGGTTTAGAGCACCTCCTTCCTTTGACTTTCCAGTCAGCAAAATGTTGATCTCTTGCCACATGTCCTGTGGAACCAACAGTCCAAATCTTATCACGATTTCACGTTTCACGAGTTAGAAGGTTAGATAAATTCTTTTCTTTGACTTTCCAGTCAGTGAAATGTTGATCTCTCGCCACGTTTCCTATGGAACCAACGGTCCATATCTTATCGCAATTTCACGTTTCACGAGTTGGAAGGTTAGATCATTTCCTTCCTTTGACTTTTTAGTCAGCGAAATGTTCATCTCTCACAACGTGTCCTCCAGATCCAATGATCCACAACTGTCCTCGATTAATGGCCAGGATTCCTTCACATCTTTGGAGTGTTGGATGACTCCTAGGCTTATCCTCCTTGCAGCTCCACCGGATCTAATGACCCACGATGCTCCTGGATCCACGATCGACAGCCCACATCGCTCCTCCTCCTGAGATTCATTCCTCTTGAATTGGAAGAATGTCTAAGTGCTAAAGGCCTTGACCTTTGATCCTTCTGCGATTCCTCATGACTTTGGGTCTCGTCTGCATTTTCGCGTCTCTGCATACTTCAAGATTTGGTTCGTTGTTGTTCTTGCCAGTAAACTTGCCATCGTCGCTCCTTCTCCTAAGCTTATCTTTCCTGTGTGTTCTTGCCATCAATGAAAAGCTCACTCCCAACTATAAACATGCCAATAGGAAGCCAACATTGTTGATGTTTATATGACGGAAATTTCTCGATTACATGGTATAACCAAGACAATTGTGTCTGACATAGATCCAAAATTTACATCAAATTTTTGGAAGGGATTATTTAAGGGATTTGGAAAAAATTTGAATTTTAGCATAGCTTATCATCTAAAATCATATGGAAAAATAGAGAGGGTGAATCAAGTGATTGAGGATATGTTGAGGATGTATGTGATGGATAAACCATCAAAATGGGAAGACTACCTACACTTAATAGAGTTTTCTTATAAAAATGGGTACCTAACATCTCTAAAGATGAGCCCATTTGACACACTTTATGGAAGAAAGTGCAACACAATGATAATCTAGGATAACCCAGCAAATAGAGCAATGGTTGGACCAGATTTACATAGGGAAATGGAGGAGAAAATGTTGAAAATAAAACAAAATTTAAAGGTTTCCCAAAATAGGAAGAAAATCTATGTTGGTAAGGGAACAACTCATAGGGAATTTAAAGTGGGGGACCATGTATTATTGAAAGTGAAAGCCAACATAAGTTCCCTAAAGTTGCGAAATTGTTCAAAGTTGGCAGCTCACTATTGTGGGCCCTTTGAAATCCTAGAGAGGATTGGTCTAGTAGCTTATATGATTTCATTTCCTGCATCTATGTTTGTTCATAATGTATTCCATGTATCATTTCTCAAGAAATATATACCTGATGCTAATCATGTAATTGATTGGAATGTGATTCAGGTGGAGCAAGATGACACTATCCAAGTACATCGGGTATGCATTCTAGACTGGAAAATCAAACAGCTCCAGAATTGAGCCATTTGGCTTGTAAAGGTCCAATGGACCTGGTACGGTCCTGAGGACACTACTTGGGAGTATGCGGATTCAATGCAGGCAAAATACCCGCATATTTTTTAGGATTTTTGAAATTTTGGTTGTATATGTGTACATAATGCACCGAGGACAATGCATAAATAAGGGGAGGGGATTGTAATACCCCTAGGTCGAACCCAATTGTAAATGTAAATGAAAATGTACTTAAGATGGTGATTTGTTTGATATCATTTTTGTATGCACCTTCCATGGTATAGTGCGCACATGTACTGCGTAGTAAAATGATGAAATGTGCACATTCCAAGATACCGCGCACAACAAACTTAGGTGTGCGCGATTTTGAGGCCAGGGAGCCTTTCTGCATAAGTTGTGTTTTATAGGATGGTGATCTAGTTTATTATAAGCCATAAGGATTATGTGATGATTAGGATGAAAAGCCTAGATGTTAAAGGCCAGTGAGCCTAATTTTGTATATGTCTTATCATTAATATAAAATACATCACTACATGTAGACCGACCATGATAAAGAGTATGGGGGACTAAAATCCACTAGTTGGGGGAAGGGGGAGCTAAAAGTTAAGAAAAAGGGCTAAGATAGGGATCTTAACCAAAATGTAATATTATATTAATATTCCTTAAAGTATAAAGTATGGATAATTATTTTATCCTAAGTTATAAGGATGGGGACAAGTGGGAAAAGTAGATCCCAACATGACAAGTGTCAATTTGGGAACATGCATACATATAGCTTGGACTTAGTTCATTTTTGGGGGATTCATTCAATCAATCCATCATCATTCACACTCAGTCAATTGTCCTTCGTACCTTCCTATCACTGTACTTGAACATGTATTCGTACCCATACCTATTTTTGTATATGGTTAGCTTGGGAGATGAAATAAAGAAGAGGGTTGTCAAGCTCATGGGATATTGAAGAGGAAGGTTGTCAAGAAAATGAGAAATTTCTCTCTGAGTGAGAGAATTGATGGGAATTGATTTACTAAAGGTGCTAAACTGCAACTACATGGCTCTGAGACTTCCTATACGACCTGTTGTTGAAGCCCTGGAAAGGAAGTGGGGCACCCGAGGGACTATTGAGCAGAGAAGGGGAACACTTCTTGGGGTGGGACAGGCATGTGGGGAATGAGAGACAATAGGATTTTAGTTTGAGTGGCACCTGTGATGAATTATTTCCTATTGTCTGAGATACATCATCCTAGTTAGGAATCCCTTTACTCGGGCATTGGCCCTCGACCAATTTTTAAAGAACCTTGGTCATGTTTGACCACTTTTAGGACCTCAACAGGATGGTCGAAGACAAAGAGCCAGGAGAAGCGGAGATCATGGGATATTGCCCCCTTTTGCAGGATTTTTGGGGTTTAGGATTTATGTAATGGGTATGGGACGTCGGCCCATGGGCATTACCATGTTTAGGCCCTTTTGTAATGTATAAATAGAAAACTAGGATATGTAAGTAAGAGGTTCTATGCTAAGTGAAAATGATTGTAAGAGGCTTTGTGCATGCTATGTGTTAAGACTTGCTATGCTAAGTGCAAGTGATTGTAAGAGGCTTTGTGCATGCTATGTGTTAAGACTTTCTATGCTAAGTGAAAGTGACTTGTAGTGCTTCATGCACCGACTATCTAACGCTTTGTGCTTGGAGCTAACTTAGGGAAGGGGGATCTGGCGAGGTGTGCGCAGATATCCTATCCTATGTGGAGTTGGATTTGTGGCTCTGTGCATGTAAGAATATTGAAAGGCGATAATAAAGAAGATGAAGAGTTGGTGGACGTAGCCCCACGCTAGGGGTGAACCATGTATATCATGTGTTGTGATTCCTCTATGTGATTGATGTGATTTATGCTTAGTACTATAATCGTTATGTATTTTAGATGCATCTGATGTGGTAGATTAGTGCTTAATATCATGAGTGAATAATAGATCTAATCTATTTTTATGTGCTAAGTACTTGGATGTATTAGATATTTTTGAATACTACATTGTTCTGTAATTAGGGTTTTAACCTGTGATGTGAATAAGGGTTAAATACTAATGAATGTTGACTGTTGAGTGCTCTGTTAAGTATTGTGATCACATATCTGTGTCCCAGCCAAGTTGTAGACAATTGAGTCCTGCAACCACCCCTTCCTCCACCTCGGGTGAGACTTCATCTGCTTCGCAGGTGTTTCCGAAAGGGCATGAAGTTAGGGTTTTGTTGGTGCGTTGTTGAAGCATTGAACCCCGGGTCTACCCTTGTGCCAACAAATGGTTCCTTTTCTGGGACACCTTGTCCCCAACATTGGCCTACATCCACCAACTCTTCGTCTTCTTTAATATCACCTTTCAATCTTCTTACATGCACAGAGCCACATATCCAACTCCGCATAAGACAGGAGATCTGCGTGCACCTCGCCAGACCCTCCTTCCCCGAGTTAGCTCCAAGCACAAAGCCTTACAAAGTTAGTGCACGAAGCACTACAATTCACTTTCACTTAGCATAGAAAGTATTAACACATAGCATGCACAAATCCTCTTACATTCACTTGCACTTAGCATAGAAAGTCTTAACACATAGCATGCACAAAGCCTCTTACAATCATTTTCACTTAGCATAGCACTTCTTACTTACACCGCCTAGATTTCTATTTATACATTAAGAAAGGGCCTAAACATGGGTAAGACCCATGGGCCAACATCCCATACCTGATACATAAACCCTAAAACCCAAAAATATCGCAAAAGGGGGTGAGATCCCAAGATCTCTGCTTCGCCTGGTGCTCCATATTTGACCAGCCTGTCGAAGTCCCAAAAGTGGTCAAGGGCCAACAAGCCTCCAACACTCACCTGTGACTCATCCCGAGTCACTTTGACTTGGGAAACTCTGATTTGAAGGCCTCGATCTTGGTTCAAGATTCTTCGACCTATTGTTTTGCTAGCGCCTCCTGCTCGACGAACTCCTGAATAACTGTCTCGGTCACTGGTCCTTCCAATCATTGTTCCACCATGGTGACCACTTGTTCTAGCTATGCACCTTGTCCCTCAATATCCTCAAAATGTGTGCAGGCTCCATCCTGCACTGGCTAGAGCCTATGGGTCACTTCCATGACTTTACTCTAGATGGCATGGACCTGTTGTTGAACTATACGTTGTTCCTAGGACCTTTTCATCCTCTCGACTACTGACAGTGGCTTCAATTGTTCTTGTAATGTCACTGCTTGTTGCTTTTCTTTCTGGAGATGTGACTCCAATGTCCTTAGTTATGGGTCCTCTGCAAGGTGCTCATAGGTTTTCACACTTTGACTGCTGATTTTCTTGCATTCTAAGGCCAATGCCTTGAGTCTTTCAACTACGCTACTAGTAGTTTCCTCTCTCTAATCTCGCACTTCCTGCAGAGTGCTTGACACGACTTGTAGTTCCATTTCTGTTATTTGTGCTTGGAGCTGCTGAATGGCTTCAATGTGCTTCCTCACCTAGCTCTCAGTTGTTTCTTCTTCCATCTGTGCCAGGTCTAACATAGAGAGAAGTGCTCTAGTAACTACTTCTTTAACACCAATCTTCTTCACGAGAAGTTGTTATTTTTCCTTTTGGATCTGCGCTCTATCCTCTACAAACTTCACCTGGAGTCATCGTTTTCTTGCTGCGCAACCCGATGTTGCTCTAGGGATTCCTCTGTTTCATGATTTAATGCATTTGTGGCATGTTCCTTTTCCTCCTGGACCTGAGGAAGGCGAGACTTTGTCAAATCTTCTAATCTACGTAGCTGGGTAGGCTCATCTCCTACTTCTATGTCCCCTGCTGACAACGACGTAGTAGATACTGCACGACTCGAATAAAGAGCCTGTTGTAACCCTTTAAGATCTGCCTTGATCCTGTCAAACATTGTCTCTTGTTTTTCTTCGCTTCCCTGCAAAATTTCCTCTGAGGTATCTGATATAGAGGCAATGATGAGGTCAATATCATCTATCGTGAGCACATTCTGGAATGGAGTTTTATTGGATTTTGACTTCTTCCATGATGAAGGTTTCATCAGGGAACCCTTTATTTGCTTGGATGTTTCAGTTTCTAGAAGGGGATCTTTAGGTGGTGTCACTTCACCCTGTTCATGTTCTTCTTCTTCCCCTTCATCCTCTTCTTTGTCTACTTCCTCACCTCCTCCTCCTTCAGGTGAATCTAGTGTAGTTTACTTTGATACGTTGTTCAGTTCTTGTACCTCTTCCTTCTTTTTCTTCCTACTGTTGTTGCATGCATCATATTCTTCTCGAGTGACTACAGGACTTCCGATGAGGTCGAGATCAGAGATTTCTATCTGTTCGACTGGTACTAGGAATTCTACATGCCACTTCTTGGTGATTTACTCCATATCTTCCTCGGTGAGTTTGTAATAGGACTGGAGCTCTTCCTTATGTTCGTCTCTGCGTGCAATGATATATATGAAATTTCTGTCTGCGCATAACTTCGCAAATGGCCTAAATCGATGCAATGTATTTGGTGTCATGTGAGGGAAGGATTCAATGGCCCTCTTCAGCTTCAAGTAGTAGGTGTGGAACACCACATTTGACTGCCATTTCTTTTCCATGTCACTCGAATACCATAATGTAGTGAACTTCGCAGCCAGTGGTTCCGATGACTCGATTTCAAGGAAGTTCACTCCTTCCGACATCTCCCAAGCAATGAAGGCAATGAGAATCAACAACCAACTGAAGTGAAACTCATATCCCTATTCTTTCACTTCACGACATTCTTTCTCCAACTGTTTGACGAGGTAGTTCGCCCATTTTATTTTCATTCCTTCAACGCATTTTCTTGCGAGGTTGATGATGAACCCTCATGATCTGCGTTGGCCTGTTCTTCCTGACAATATTACCAATGATCAAATGACAAGCTAGGCACACTGCACCATTCTGGATGGAGGCTACCTTATATCCCTTCTTCCCTTTCTCTACATCACCATAGGTATCCTTTATTCGCTATGCCAGGGAACGATCTACAGCTTTCCCTGGGTAAAAATCCTGTAGGTCCGGTCCTTACATGCTTAACCCAATGATCTGGTGGATCAACGTCGGATCTACTATGATGCACCTGTCTAGCCACAGGTAACCACCATGGTATCATGACAGGAGGAGTTTAACTGTAATAATTGTGTTTCTATCCATTCTGGAGAGTCGTTCTAACAGTCAAGACACCTCCAATGGTCATATTGCTTCATTGTGGCAAAGTGCCAGTCTGCATTGTTTTGCTATTACAGCGAGGTTCAAGTTCTGCAATCCTTCCTTCAACAAAGTCCTCTCTAGAACCTCTTGCAATTTTTCTAGCTTTGCTTTCTTCTTACTGATATTTCTAGCTTTCTTTTCCATGATATGCATCTTTGGATTCCTCTTTCCATTCTTGTTCTTATCTCCTTTTGGCATAGTAACTTCGCATTGTTGAGGATCTTTTACAAGGTTAGAGAATAATACTTCTTCTCTTACTATTTCTGGAGTGGGTTCTCTACTCTCCTGCATGGATAGGTTCTTTTCAAGTTCGATAGCTAGGTCTCTGAACCTTAGTTGCTTCGAATTGTCCTCTTGTTCTTCTATTAAGCATGTTATTCTCCTAGCCATGAAATCCATTAATTATTGCTTTTTATGTTTTGTAGCTCCCTCCTCTTCTTTCCTCTGGGTCTCATCTCTCTCAATCCAAGTCCTTCCTAAAAAAAGTGAAAAAGGAGCGATGTTCTCAACAAACTTAATGACCTCAAATTACTCTTTTGTTGGTGTTCCATGAGCACTCATAGGTATGTGGGAAAGTCTTCCACATAGGGTTATCAACTTTCCTTTAAAAAATCCTATTCCTCCCAATGAAGGAACCATAGTAGGTTTTCCTAAGATTTCCCAAGTACTTTATTTCATAATGTTCACCTATGTTTCTGCATCCAATACACAGTCTATGTCAAAGTCTCCTATTCTTGTTTCTATGCACTCTTTCTCTTTTAAGATCTCTGATAAATTGATGTCTCTATGATCATTAAGTGTTTCTTTCATTTGCAATAATATAGCCTCTGATTCTTTCTAGTGCTCTAGCACATTCTTAGTCTCTTGACCTTATTCATGGTTTTCTTGTCTCATGTTCATCTTTTCAACCTTAGCAATCATTCTAGGGAAATACAAAACTTCATGTCTAGTAGCTTTACAACAAAGGAAAATATGACCTCGACCAAGGAATTCCTTATTAAGATGTCTCGATCTTCTGCAAGTATAACACAATGTCGATCCTCTCTTTCTCTTAAACAATCCCCAACCTCTTTTGTACTGCGCACTGGGATCACCATGATGGACCTGCAAAAAATTCTTTCTAGGATCCTACATCCACTTGTTAGTACAAAAATTATTTCTATGCATAGGAATAACATATATTTCATTATTTCTATCAAATCTATTCATATCATATCTTCTTTCTTCTAGATGTTCCCTAGTTTTCAGACTAGGACAAAATCTATCAAACATAGCTAGATCCATTCTTTCAAAAAAAAAAATTCTACTTATCTTAGCTTTATTAGAGCACAAAGCTTTAAGATCTTACCTCTTTTCTTCAGATCTGGTTCCTTTCTTAGCACATAGCTTCACGAGTCAAGTAGAATACTGCGCACTATAGCAACAGATATACGCACAAAGATTCATCTTTTCTTCAGTTCCCAACAATCACAGTTTCAGTCTCGACAACAAAACCATTTGTTGGCACAAGGGTAGACCTAGGGTTCAACTCTTCAACAACGCACCAACAAAACCCTAACTACCGACCCTTTCGACAACACCTGCAAAGCAGATGAAGTCTCACCGTAGGTAGAGGTAGGGGTGGTTGCAAGACTCAAGTGTCTACAACCTGGCTGGGACACAAATCTGTGATCACAATACTTAACAGAGCACTTATCAGTTAACATTCATTAGTATTTAACCCTTATTCACATCGCAGGTTAAAAACCTAATTACAGAACAATGAAGTATTCAACAAGATCTAATATGTCCAAGTACTTAGCACATAGAAATAGATCAAATCTAGCATTCACTCATGATATTAGGCACTAAGCTACCACATCAGATGCATCTAACATACATAAAGATTATAGTACTAAGCATAAATCACATCAATCACACAGAGAAATCACACATGATATACGTGGTTCACACTTAGTGTGGGGATACATCCACCAACTCTTCATCTTCTTTATTATCTCCTTTAAATCTTCTTACATGCATAGAGCCACAGATCCAACTCCGCATAGGACAGGAGATCTGCGCGCACCTCGCCAGATCCTCCTTCCTCGAGTTAGCTCCAAGCACAAAGCCTTACACAGTTGGTGCACAAAGCACTACAAGTCACTTGCACTTAGCATAGAAAGTCTTAACACATACCATGCACAAAGCCTCTTACAATCACTTGCACTTAGCATAGCAAGTATTAACACATAGCATGAACAAAGCTTCTTACAATCGCTTGCACTTAGCATAGCACCTCTTACTTACATCGTCTAGCTTTCTATTTACACATTACAAAAGGGCCTAAGCATGGGTAAGACCCATGGGCCGACATCCCATACTCGTTACATAAACCCTAAACCCCAAAAATATTGCAAAAGGGGGCAAGATCCCGTGATCTCCACTTCACCTGGTGCTCCATCATCGACCAACCTGTCGAAATCCCAAAAGTGGTCACTTAGGGAAGGAGGATCTGGCGAGGTGCACGCAGATCTCCTGTCCTATGCAGAGTTGGATCTGTAGCTCTGTGCATGCAAGAAGATTTAAAGGAGATAATAAATAAGACTAAGAGTTGGTGGACGTAGCCCCACGCTGTGGGTGAACCATGTATATCCTGTGTTGTGATTTATCTATGTTATTGATGTGATTTATGCTTAGTACTATAATACTTATGTATGTTAGATGCATCTGATGTGGTACCTTAGTGCTTAATATCATGAATGAATGCTATATGCGATCTATTTATATGTGCTAAGTAATTGGATGTATTAGATCTTGTTGAATACTGCATTGTTATCTAATTAGGGTTTTAACTTGCGATGCGAATAAGGGTTAAAGACTAATGAATGTTAATTGCTAAGTGTTCTGTTAAGTATTGTGATCACAGATCTATGTCCTAGACAAGTTGTATACTCTTGAGTCCTACAACCACCCCTACCTCTACCTCAAGTGAGAGTTCATATTCTTTGCAAGTGTTGCTGAAAGGGTTGGTAATTAGGGTTTTTTTGGTGCGTTGTTGAAGCATTGAACCCCGGGTTTGCCCCTGTGCCAACACTGGGTGGAGTTTAGTCCCAGCTTGGGGGTGACCCACTACTAAGAGTTATGAGAAGTGTGGTCTAAGGATGGGAGTTTAGTTGAAGGTATGCACGCATTTGGTGATATTATTACCAAGATAAGTGTCAATGGTGTGTTAATTTATCCTTCATTATTATTTATGTGTTATATTTATGGGCATTTCCTGTCTATGTTGCATCTATATTTTTACTATTATTTCCTTATGAATCTATGCATTTACATAATGTATATGTCTATTTTAAGTTATATATATGAAGTTCCGAAATATTTTCTTTGTGTATATGATTTATTTTTCATACAGTTCAAAACATTTTACGTGGCATAGCCCAGTTGGACATTGGGGATGTTACAATTCTTCTTTAACAATTTCTCCATAGGCGCAGTAATCTATGCATAGATCCTTATGAACTTTCTATAATAGCATGTATGAACAAGTGTATCTCTTAATTGGCACACTAACTTAGGTGGTGGTAGCTTAACAATGACAACAATCTTCACAGGATCAACTAGCAGACCTTGTTTACACACCACATGTCCTAGCAAAATTCCAAATGGTGTGCTAAATATGCATTTCTTAATATTCAAGGAAAATTGAAACTGTCTACACCTGGCTAGCATCAATACTAAAACTTCAACATGATCCTTCCATAAGCTAAATATTGTCCAATCATATAGGTAAACCTCCAAACATTTATGTATAAAATCCTTAAATGCCACTACCACTACCCTTGAAAAAATAGCAGGGGAATTCTTCAATCCATAGGGAATCATTGTGTACTAATATGAACCCCATTCTGTGGAAAATGTAGTCTTATGACGATCCTATGGTGATATCATGATCTAGTGATATCCTGAAAACCCATTAGTAAATGAGTATGCTTCTTGTCCTTCTACATTCTCCAATACTTCATTTGTAAATGGAGTAGGGAAGGGATCATGAAAACATGCATCATTCAACTTCCTAAAGTATACACATATCATTATTCTCCCTTGCTTCTTCTCCTGAACTACCATAGGGATAATCCACTCAGATTCTTCAATAGGTTCTATTATACTAGCCTCTAACATTTTATCAATTTATGCCTTCATTTTCTACTTATATACTGGATTCACCCTGTAGGGTCTCTGTCTTATTAGTATGGCATATGATATCAATGGGATCTTCATTTCTCCAAGTTCTCCTGCTACCCCTTTCATATCTGAAAATGTCGTTGGAAACATATCACTATAATCACACAATAATTTTGTTATTCTTTCCACTGTTTGGTTATCCCAATAGTCACCAATACTTGCAATATTTGGATTCTCCTTTGTCCCAATTTTTAGCTTCTTTATATTCAGTGTTGCAAAAAAATATTTTGACTGTAACTATGGACCTTCGAATTCTCTTTCCCCTTCAAATTTTTTTATCTAAATATCACGTGGGTTTTCTTCTGTTGGATCATCTTCTGTGACATGATAATAATGTAACAATTGTCTGACTGTCTGTCACTTCTGGTTCTGATAAGCTGTTACAATTTCAACTTCAAGTTCTTCAAATATCCTCTCTTTTACCAACTTCATTGTTGTATCAATCTCTGGATTCTCATTTTCAAATGAAAAAGTGATCGCAAAGTTCTTCTGCAACTCTTCCCAATTTGCAGTTCCTCTGCACAATTCCAATTCGAGTATACCAATTCCTTAGGATGGCTTCTAATGTATGAATGAAGTGATGTGGACACTCCTTTGGTGGTACCAATATCCATTGGGTTATGCATACGTCCATATGTTCTTTGGGTTTTCCTATTCTGTCACATTTCTCCATACACTTATTCTCTCGTTCTGCGCCAAATATGATGCACGGTAACCTCTTGCATTGATACCAATTATTGATCTTCTATTTATGAGTACCCCGCCAACATGAACATGTTTCTTTCAAGGCCATATATAATACTAGTAACCTTTGATTATCCAAGACTTCTAACTCAAACTTTGTTAAATATTATTCCAAATCATTCTGACCATAAAACGTTGGAGGTTCTCTTACCTCTATGCCAACCCATCTTAGTGCATGTGTTATTATTGCACATCTTTTGATATATATATTATGTAAGATCTCTTTCCAATTCTCTAGTCTTGTGTTATATTATGAAGCACAAGAACTAATCCTTCTCCAGCTATGCATTACATCTATTGTTGGGTTAATGTAATCTTCCTCATGCGTGGTAGTTCTGCAAAACTGGTTTATCTCCTCTGGGACAAAGTTATTTGTCGTTGGTTCAACATATATTCCACCTTTTGAAGGATATAATGGTGCAATGACTCTATATTCTCATGATTCAAAGATCATTTTATTGGTCTTCAATTTGATGATAGATTGATTTTCAAATGCCCAATCCAGTCCCAATAATGCTAGATAAGGTGTAGTATTATCTACTATATCAATTACTTCAACATATTCCATAGTGCACATACCATCTAAATCCATTGGTATTCCTTTCAATATACCAATTGGTATCACTTTATGTTGATTTTATAACTTCAACCGAATAGGTGAATATCCTAGTGTAGGTTCCCCTATGCATTCCCATGTCTTCTTAAGAAGAACATTTACTTCAGACCCCAAATATAATATGATGTCACCCATGTTAAAGTCTTCAATATTTTCATTCAATATGAACTCCCTATTTTTCCTTGTCTTATTCCGGACCTTATTGACTGTATTTTGTTCTAATTTTATCTCTTCTCCAGAATTACACTTTTCTAACATACTTTATAATACTTGTAGATAGTTTTTATTGTTCAACAACTTCAAGAAAGACCCCAAAAAGTTTCTTACATTACTTACTTGTTCTGAAGGTTGATATATGCTCATCTGATCAAATATATCAGGCATATCATATACTAGTACATCATCTCTTGGATTTGTACCTGAAGTAGAAGCAATATTCTCCTGCAAAATCTCTTGTCTAGCATGCTTGAATGTCTCCTTTTCTTTGCACCCATCAAAATGATATTGAGGTGTTGTATTCTTTCTGAACCCCTAGTTCTGGTCCTATTTCTTCTTTGCTACATATTCTCTTGTCTTGGTTCCTCCTTGAGTAACTATATTGATCTTCTTCCCATCATCTTCTCTATTTTCGATAGCAATCCATTGGACATTCTAGTTATTCTGGTTCCTTTCTTCCTGTATCTTTGTCAAGAGTGTCAGACAATATTATGTATTATGATATGCTACGTGAAAATACATACATGTCATCGGTGGTTTTGAATACACCCTTGCATAATTTATAGGTTTATGACAATTATGACAGGATATTGGTCCTCTACCTCCTCGAAATCCTCTTTCTCCACGACCTCCTCATCTGAATCCTTGATTGCTTCCATGCAGTGCATTATATTGTGGTACCTAATTATATTGTTGTGTATTATTATACTATGGTGGCGTTGGAAACTATTGTGCATTATTATACTGCTACACATGTGGACCTGTCATTGGTTCAGCCTACATCCTATAAGCATATGAGGTTCTTTCCTTCATCATTTCAAAAGTTCAAAAATCCTTGTATTCATGTCCTACAGACTTGCAGAAATTGTAGAATGTACTCTTAGGCACTGTTTGGTACTTTTTCACCATGGGACAATGATAGGGATCATGTTCATGTGTTCTACATATTTGACACCATGGTCCTCCTAAAGGTAAATTATTTGGCATTCCTTCTCCCAAATACTGCGCAAATTTTGGGCACGCATAATGTACACCGGAAAACTTCCCTCTTTTCCTTTCCTTTGATCTTATTCAATTGAAATTTCATATTCTTGAGATCTTCTCTCAACTCTTCTACAACTAGATCTGTATGTTTATACTGTTTTTCCTCCAATTGTAAGGCTACTTGCAGATCCTCAGCCTAAGTATGGAAATTTTTTTGCCTCAATGGATATTATAAATGTGGCAATAATGAATTAACAAATAGGTGCCTATGTTGCATATCTGTGATAGGATACTTCAACTTACCTTTCAATCGCTTGGAATTTTGAATGAATTCCCAAAATGACTCCCTTGGCTTCTGTTTGATTTCGATCATCTCATTCATGTATTGATCCTATGAACTTGGTCGTTGGAATTCACTATTTAATGCCTTCTTCACATCTGCAATAGTTGTAGGTGCTCCTTGTTGGTTTTTTACCGTAAGGCCCATATACCAATCTAGTGTGCAGTCTATCAATGTGATTGCAAGTTGCGCCACTTTTGTATATTCATCCGTGATATGTTTGTCTTCCCAAATCTTTTCACAAATAAACAAATGGTTCTTTGGGTCCTCCGACCCTTCTCCATGAAACTATGGTAACTGAATAATTGGATTTTCTCCTACCATTGTAAAGTTTGTTGTACCGTCTCCTCCGTGTAGTGTAGATAATTGACTACTACTAGCTGAATTTGTACTTCCACTTGAATTTCCACTGGACCCTCGTCCTACTAAAATCCTCTACCACTAATTTTTGTTTGTCTAACTGGTTATTCCTCTTCATATGTTTTATTTTCACATGGGTTTATGGGTTCCAAACTAATTTGGATCTGGAATGGAGAGCCTTCTTCTACGCTAGAACCTTGACCTATGGTTTTTATATCATATGTAGCATGCATGATTTCCCCAATTTGTCCCATATCACATATATCCTCTACCTCCTCTCCATCATTGTCCAATCCCTCTTCCTCCACTACTTCCCTCTTTTTACTATTGATATTATACTAGTAGGGTCTTTTGCTGCGCGTCGTTCCCTCTCTTTCCATTATTTGCTTTATCTGATCTTCATCCATCATATTGGGGTCCATTTCTTCCTTCTTCTGACCTCTATCTAGGTCCTTCTCCATATCTCATATCTTCCTTAGTGCTTCCCCCAATTTCCCCATGCGCCCAGAGTGATTTATATTTCTAACTCCATTGCCATCACTCCTTTATCATGAAAAAAAATATTGATCGAAGTATAGAGTGATCTGATATACCTTCCTCTTGGACCCTTCAAAAACTCATGCTTTGCAGTAGTGTATGACTTCACAATATCAACTGCAAACTCAGTAATAAATCCTCCAATAATATTGTCTAGCTAGAAATCCAATGCACACATGAATTTATTATTGACTCTTTCTAGACACGCAATATTCTCGGTAGTCCATTCTACTTGTCTTATCCAGTTAGTTGGATGATTGTCCTTCAATCTTAGTATCCACTCCTGTAGCAACTCTAGAAAATAATAGAAAAATGCCTCATGAATATCAGTAAACACGTCCCTTTCCAAATATTGGTGTGGAGTATACTTGGATATTCTATTGTCTTTCTTCACCAAATCGATCTCTTTTGTTTCCAACCATCATTCAATATCCTACTTAGTTGTATTCCATGGCCTAAACATCCCCTTCTACTATTCCATTCTCTTCACTGTCCTTAACAAGTCCCCTCCAATCTAATCTTCTGAGTTCTAGCCAGAAAAATACCTATTTTTTGGATATGTGGGCTGACTTGGGTTCTACTTTTAGGCTTCCAACAAAACCCTGCAAACCATCAACCCTTCTAGATACTAGAAGCAACATTGCGCATAGAGTGAAAAATGAAGTCTCACCCAAGATGGCTTTACGGGTGACTGCAAGACCTAGATGTCTGCAATCGTGGAAGGGATTTTTCTTTGGGGTTCTCAGGCATTATTTTCTACCTCAACATGTTAGATATATTATTCTAACACATTAGTAAATCCATATTTACCATTATGTAACCATGCGCATTCATTTAACATTCATTCTGCAGTAAATATCATAACTATTCTAGTGCACATTGCATTTTACTACTAACAGATTCATTCATTCATCATAAACCATTGTAAGACATAAACAAAACATTCCACACTATGACATAGTATTTTACCATGCTTCACCCCCCTGGGCTACGTCCACAAAGATTTGGAATTCTTTGCTTCTTTATTATTCTTCATCAAAAGTCATAACACTACGTGTATTAAATTTGAGTATAAGTGATACTAGTGAGTGGTGAGGTGGACAAGGTTGCACCAAGCTATTCAACTCATGACCTTACCCTCTATTACAATGTATGTTTCTCAAAAATTTACTCATCTCCAAAACTAGCTCCACAACTAGATAGCTCAAGCAATAACTCTTTTTCTCTGATTATCTAACTAACTAACTCTGACTGACTTACTTATTTCCTCAGATCTTACAATACATATTTATACTACAAAAAAGGGTTAAAAACCTTTACAATAATGACCAAAACCCTAACCCTAAGTGGATTAGGTTTGTCCACATTCTAACTTCTTATGTGCGGCTGGTCCTCGATCCAATCATTTCCTCGTCGCTCTGCGTCCTTCTTCCTTCTTTTCCTTGTTATTCGACGCACTTCTTTTCCCTGTTTTCTGGAATGCGATCCTTTTCTGGTCCCTTTCCTAACTTCCTTCCTTGATTACTGCGTTTTTCTCCAAAATGTTCTCAGGAAACAACCGATAGGAGCAACCTGGGTTTTGCGACACCTCAGTACCAAGATAGATCGGTTTAAAGGTCGAGTGATGGAAATGAAATATAGGCTTAGCGCCCTAATGGAACAACATCATTTCCCATATTTTCATACCTGCGAGGATAGTTTATCCTAGCATTATGAATACAACAAGGAGAATACTATGAGGTAACTGAAGTTCACTGATGGCGTTCACATGGATGCAGTCCACTTTATCTTTTTTTTCTCTACGATAAGTAAACATTATTATTCTTTTTTGCATGGAATTTTCATATAAATAAGGATTTCATTTTGAAGGGTCAATGATTTTGTAAAGACTGATTATTATATGAAGAACTACTTTGAAGTTTAATAATGAAGCTCATGTAGAGTTGGAGACAATTTCGTCCAAAGCTTGTGGATTATCATAGTTTGTGGATTGTTTTGCATACAATTTTATGTTGTGAACTATTTAGTAAGATTGTAATTGTGTTTAATATATCTTGAATTATTACGGTTGGTAAATGGATGTTGGCATAAATTCGATGGTGTTTTAAAAGTTGCTTGTGTTATACAGTAATCAAAATTATTTCTAGCTATCTTTTTTCCTCATATGTCATCTCCTTTCAATTCTTAGATGATGTTTTCTACTTAATCAACAAAACATTATTGTTCAATATTGATTTAAGAGAGATATCATTTACATGTTGTTGATAAAGGTTAACCTACAACAAGTCTTCTTCAGAATTTAGTTGTTGAATACTCAAGAAATTAACTAATAAAAGAAAAAGAGAAAAGTCTAGTTGGGAGAGGATCTCTCTTTAAAATTAAATCCCATCGAAACTTTCCTGATCATCAATCCATAGAATCACACTAAGTTAAACATGGACGAGTCTAATTGGGCCTTATCTTTGGGTGTGATTCCTACTATTGAGACAAAGGGAATTTGGAGCCCTCAACAAAATTGGTGCTAGAAGGAGGACGTGACGAATGCATGGCTGATTAAAATAGTTCTTTCAATAGAAACTTATTTCAAATATCCTATAGATTATAAAAAACCTGCATGCATGGATACTCTTTCTAAGGACATCCCTAAGATGGAAGGTACCTCGACTACCACTGAGTCACCTCATGATGAATATTTTCCGTACCTTCACCTATATATACCCTACACAATCCCTCACAATGAAATCAATGCATTTAGAAGGATTACCAAAGATTATGCTTGAAAATTTTTAGCATTTCCATTAACTTCATTTCTTCCCCGCAGAAATAAAACTACAAGACTGGTTGTTGATACCTTAGATCACACCTTTTTCCATATGATTGAATATCTAGTATAATTTTATCTCACTTAAATTGACCACCCTTTTAGTTTTATTCCTGAAACTCCTCTCGTTACCCCACCAGCAAGTACATATTTTGATCTAGATAGTTTTGAATATGAAGAAATCGATTCTAGCTTAGAAAAATCAGATAACGAGTCGAACGATATGGAAAACAACAATCAAGAAATCCCAGAATGTAATGATCAACCTGCAAAAAACCAACCATGGTTGGATAGGGATTTTGTGGCTATACCATGGAGGTTACATCACTTTCCTAGGCACCCAGAGAAACTTGTCCCAAAATTTCATGTTGAAACCACCAGGTTTCCTGAAGACCACATCAAGAAGTTCATATTGGCAATACAATTTTTGAATGTCCAACATGAAGATGTAGTGTGAAGACAGTTCCATTACACCTTCGAGAAATCATCTTCAACATGGTATTTCAATCTCTCGTTTGGATCTATTAATAGTTAGAAGAAATTTCTTAAAGACTTTCTAGATAAAGTTTCTAAAGAGACAACTACCAGGGACTTGATGGATTTTCTCTTCACCGCCACCATGAGACAACTACCAGGGCCTTGATGGAAAAAATCCTCAACATAAATATCAACTATTGCAAGCCTTGGAGGATGATAAAAAGATTATTTTAAATCCAAATCTAAATACAAACTTGGGGAAAGGACACTTTGGAGAAATCAAGAAGCCTAGCGTAAACATAGTTTCTACCGATATGAAACCTCAGTCATGTATCCCACCACTTTTGTTAACCTTCGAATTCTACAATACAAATCTACACAATTTTTTAGTTGATTTTGGTGCTTCTTCAAACGTCGTGCCCCTATCAGTGTGCAAGAAGATTATTTATACTCCTACCAAAAGAGGCATGTGCATTATTCAACTAGACAAAGCTGACGTTAAGGTAATTGGTGAACTAAAATATGTTATGATCTGGATTGTCTCTAACCCAAAATTCCACCAGGTCATAAACATCATAATTGTATATATTCCATAAGACTATGTGATGTTGTTAAGTAGGGATTGGTCCGAAAAATTACATGGATATTTTAATATGGATTAGTCTCACTTTTGGTTACCATTGAAGGGAAATCCTATCATTATCAGGATTAACTGAGAAAATATTTGAAACATATTGTCATTGACCTAGAAACTCCTAACGAACTTTCCTCTATTGAATTATTGATCCTAGGAAATTATTCTAGAGACTCTGGATTTGGTAATTTCTCGCCATGCTTATCTGATGTGCTATTTTCATAGAAGTATGAGTTTCCACTGCATGACAATCCAAAAATCGAATCATAAAATATGAAAAGGAAATTCCAAAGCTAGAATTAGACAAGTGAATACCCAAATTCACTTATGATATTTGGACTTCATTCTTAGGCTTCATTTTCATTGATCCAATAGGAAAATGTAGTTTTTTTTCATGTAGATTAGACTTTGAATGAACAAACAATACTGTCAAATATGAGGCAATAGTTCAAGTACTTGAGAAATTCATTGACCTAAATATCAAGGAACTAGTCACCTTTGGTGATTCAAAAATCATTCTCAAACAGATAAATAACACTATCCATTATAATTTACCTCATTTAAGGAAACATCAGTAGGAATTTCACAGGTTGATAGCAAATTTCCAGGAATTCAACATCACAACCATACCTATATCTAAAAATATACTAGTTGATTCTTTAGCCACAACATATTCATTATTATCTCCTTTGGAATATTATGAAGCCTCTAGGTTTTCTATAGAGTTGTTATACAAACCTTCTATCCCAGATAACATTTCTAGTTAGAGGGTATTTGAGGAAGATGAGAAGATTATATCCTTTTTGACTAATGAATAAAATTTCAGAGACTTGGCCATTGATGATGACGTTTTTCAAAAGATACATGCTAATGAAGATAATCAATATGCTAACCCAATAGGGGGAAATAGCTCAATACAACCTAAACTTCACACTATGCCTCGGGGAGTAGTTAGTGTTGAAAACCTTTTTTATTTACGAGAGAAGTTTAAAAAACCAAAAAATACCAAAACTAGGAGTTCATTTCCTTCCTATGAAGTCATAAATCTAGGAACTGTCGATAATCCTCAAAACATTAACCTTGGGAGATCATTTTCTCTTGAAGAAAACAAGTCTTACATAAATTTATTTAAAAAATATCAATATATGTTCACCTGGTCCTACCAGGATTTGAAGGCTTATGATACTAGGATCATTCAACACACCATCCCACTAAGACCTGAGGTCAAGCCTTTCCAGCAAATGTTAAGAAAAATTCATCTGTCTTTGGAACCCTTGATGCAGAAAGAGATCAAAAAATTGTTATAAGAAAAGATAATATTTCAAGTAAGGCACTCTACATGGGTAGATAACCTAACTCCTGTCAAGAAAAAACTGGAGAAATATGTTTATGTGTAGACTTCAGAAACTTGAATAGGGCTTCATCAAAACATAAATACCCTATTCCTCCCATGGAACAACTCCTATAGACTATATCCAGAGTAAATATTTTCTCACTTCTGGATGGATTCTCAGGGTATAACCAGGTTTTGGTATCAAAGGAAGATAGATTGAAGACAACCTTCTAAACTAAATGGGGAACATTTGCTTACAAATGAATTCCTTTTGGGTTAATTAGTCTAGGATATACTTTCCAAAGAGCCATGGATGTGGCATTCTGAGGGTTAATCAACAAGTGTGTATTGGTCTACCTAGATGATGTCACTGTTTACTCATAAGGCATAACACATCACACATCTCACCCTGATTTTTGAAAGATGCAGAAAGTATGGGATATATTTGAACCCAAAAAAGACCATATTCAGAGTAGAAGAAGGGAAACTCCCAGGCCACATAATTTCTAAAGATGGTATTCATATTGACCTTGAACATAGAAAAGCAATTTTGTAACTCCCACTTCCTCATAATAAAAAGGCCATGTAGTCTTTCTTTGGGAAGATTAAATTTGTAAGGAGTTTTACCCCAGATTTTGCAGAGATAGTTAAACCTCTATAAAAAATGATATGCAAATATGTTGAGTTCAAGTGGACTAAGGAGGGGAAAGAATCCTTTAAAGGCATTAAATTTGCAATATCTCATGCCCCTGTATTATGCATCCTTGATTTCAACAAATATTTTTTCCTCTACGCTTTTTCTTTAGATCAATCACTAGATGTGGTCCTCACTCAAAAGGATGATGGTAATGATGAGGCTCATGTCTCATTCATGAGTACCAACCTTCAAGGACTTGAGCTTAAGTACCTGGCCATTAAAAAATAATCCTGTGTTATCTATAAATTAGTAAAACACTTCAGACCTTATATCCTAAGGAATCACACAAAGGTCATTGTACCCCACCCAGCTATTAGGTCACTATTTATACAACAAGAATTTAGGGAAAGAAGGGGAAATTGGATGGTTGTCATCCAAGAATTCAACCTGGATATTAAGTTGGAAAATGTCATCAGGTGTCAAGGATTGTGCAAACTAGCCATGGAGTCCCAAGACTTAATAGAAACTAAAAATTCAGGTTGGGACAATGAGTTGTCTTTATGATGTGGTGAAGTATTGTACATCCCACCCGGATAAGACTCTTGGTACGCTGGCCTATATTACTTCATTCATCATGGTAATTTCCCTAAATACCTAAAGTCGAGAGAGAGAAGATCACTGAGGATAAAATACCTGAGGTACCATATCATTAACTCAATACTCTTCTGCTTAAATTATGATGGTGTACTGCTAAGATGTCTTGAAAAAGATGACGTTGAAAGGGTATTAAAAGAACTCCATGATGGTCTTGCGGGAGGGAATTTGGTAGGAGAGAATACAACTCATAATATTTTAAGGGAAGGATATTATTGGCCAACTTTGTTCAGGGATTCTCACACATATGTTATAAAATTCAAATTTTTCCAAATGAGTGTTGGGAAAGAAAATAAAGAAACCATTCCATTGCAACCAATGTCAATTTCTAGGCCTTTTGAGCAATGGGGAATAGATATAATAGGAGAAATAAATACGAAATCATCCAAACAACACAATTATATACTGACTACTATAGATTAATTTATGAGGTGTTCGAAATCTATTCCCTATACCCATGTCAATGAAAAGGTAGTGATATAGTTTCTAGAAAAAACATCATAACAAGGTTTGGGGTGTCTTCAGTTCTTCTATTTGATAACGCTGCTTATTTCTCTTCTACTCTCTTAACTAAATTTTCTTTAGATAAAGGGATTATTCAGAGATACTCTACCAAATATTATCCATAGGGGAATGGTGTATCTAAATATACTAATAAAAATTTGATAACAATCCTTAAGAAGACAGTAGTATAAAATCATCGGAATTGGCACAATGCACTTCATAAGGCTCTATGGGTTGATAGGGTAACCCATAAGGAAGCTCTAGGGAATTCTCCTTAATTTCCATTGTATGGAAAAGAATCCAGCCTACCAACTAACCTATATCTCCCATCATTGTAACTTTCTCATTCCTCAAAAGGACAACCCTTATCCAACATGCATCAGATAATTGACACCCTCATTATGGTTGAAGAAGAATGAGAACATGTTAGGAGGAATTTTTCAACCCATAAAAAAATGGTTTTATAAAATGAAGGTTGGGGATAAGAAATTTGAGTTAGAGGACTTAGTTCTCAAGTGGGATAAAATAAATGAGCCAAAGGGGAAACATGGAAAGTTACAAAATCAGTGGCTCAAACCTTTTCAAATTGCTGAGAAAATTGGGGTAGGAACTTATCATTTGCAAAACCTTAGGGGTGAGCTTGAGTCTCTTCCCATCAATGGCCAAGCACTGAAACTCTTATTTTCATATCTATATTGAAGGTAGTCTCTTGTATTATATTTTACCTTTATTTATTTTCATTTATGTTTTGATTGGTTTACATAAGAAGATAATAATTTGTAAACATAGCGTCGAGATGGCATAACACAGTTAACCTTAGGGAACCATAAATTTTCTTGATGGTCTTGATATGTCAATTATATGGAGAAAGGGATTTTTCTAGGTTTTTGGAAGCATGGATTCCATTATATTAAATCGTATTTTTATCTGGGAGCATCTTAAATTGGAGTGCTATCATTTCTAAACAAGTGAGCATTCGGGTAGAGGAAGCATAGAAAACCAAGGTTGGGGAAACCCCTGTTTTCTTCCTAGCATCTTATTTGCTGGATGTAATATATGCTAGGGATGTATTCCCTAGGATGGGATTAAGATGGAATGTCTCCAAGCTACATGTACATGCCTATTTCAACATATTATTGGAGAACATATACAAGAAGTCTTATGCTTTAATATGTGATGACTTTCTGGCCAAGATATGTTCCTTGATTTTCAAGCAAAACTTCACAAGGCTTTCAGAAGAGGAAAGAAATTTCATAGCCAAGATATGGCATTGGTACTTAGAGGAGAAAATTACCTACATTAGAATTTTTGGAGCCACTAGTGCCCCACACTTACTACCATCTCATGTGTCATATAGATTAGTTCTTGGGGAAATATCATATCAGACCATATTGCGGGGCTTCAATACTTCCTTAGTAAAGTACAATAAGAGGGAATTCATCCCATATGGGTTTTATGTGGCGTATAATTTTTGAAAGACACCACACAATCCAAGCATGAGGCCCAAAATCAAGTAGAATACAAGTTTTATACTGGAATATATAGGAAACATGAACCAAAAAATTTAGTATCCCAACATGCTTGTCAGGTGGTTTCTCATTGGACTTATTCACATGATAAATTTAAAGATGAATTTTTTACTAAGAACACCCAAGACTAGGAAGAAGTTATTTTGAGGAAAGCCAATCTAGAAATGAATCAGTTCAAGGAAATGTCAATGGATGAGCAAGTCCTGATATAGTGAAAACTGTGGAAGAAACCACTAGAGTACACAGAGAAGAAGAATTGGGAGAGCAAGAGGCTAGTAGGGATAAAATTCCAAGACACCTTTAGGAACTTGAAACAAACATTTGGTAACACGGGCCAATTCAAACCATCCTCATGGGACCAAAAATAATAACCCTAGTAAGTGTGCATATGGAAGCAGGGAAGATAACAACCCCTATAGATATTCGAACTGGGGAACATAATGAACAACAAGGTCTATAGAAAATATTGATAGGGAAGCCAAAAACTGAACCAACAACCAATATTTTAGCAGCACCAACAATCTTAAGTGGAGTTGCACCAGTAATTGTTGGTTTAATCACAATTTATGATAGTGACCCTAAAGGTACAAACACTACAATTCCCATTGTAGATGAAGCGACACCAGAATCACAACACACTCAAATTCAAGATGAAGAAAAGGATCAAGAGGGAGCACTAGAGGAAAAGGGTGAGGGTGATGATATAGGTTCCATCTTAGAGGAAGACACAGAAAAGAAAGGAGAAGGGGATAAAACCCCTGTTGAGGAAAATAATCTTAACAATAATACTGACGGATATGAGTTTAATGAAGAGAAAACTAAGGAAAGTAGGTATGAATAACTCACAAAGAGCCACCCGGAAAATCTCAACACAAGGGGTCAACGCCTTCATTAGAAGCTACAGTAAGTGATGCCCTAGGAAACACTCTAGATACTAAACACGTGGAATATTTTCCCACTAATATAGGAATGAAAACTAAAGGTCAAACATGACATCCTTCAACAACACTGAATAAGAAGGAGAAAGTGAGCCACTAGAAGCCAAGAATTGATAAAAGCAAGGAACCAACACTTGAGCATTTCCATAGTCCAAGAAGTTTGGGGAACACCCTCTCATGGGGTAATCAACCAATTCCATAGCCTGTAGATGAGGTGGCCAATGTCCAAGATATATCTTATGATAGAAAAAGACAAGTGGTAGTAAGAATGATCGATAAGAGGAGGAGACTCACTCTAGAGAGTGTTGTGATGATCACCATAGAGGAAACCATGTTGGATTCTCGATGGTCTAGAACGAGCGGATTATTGGGAGCCAGAATGGCCATATCAAATGTTGTTATTGACAAGGAAAAAGAGGATGAGCCGGAAGCATATGTCATGAAAAAATAATTGGTGCATCTTAGGCATAAGGTGGAATACTACCAAGACACCACTCGGGATGTTAGTTTCATAAGAGTTGAGCTCAGGGAGTTCCATAACACTAGTAAATTTGGGTCATTTTTTGATGGAACTTTCAATATAATGTCGACGTACGGTTGTCTGAATCCTGACACAACTTGTGCCCCCCAAATGTCAATTCTGGTACCATATCACTTTTGACGTATACCCTAATCATCATACTTCTAGTGGGCGTGTGGCATCGAAGGCTCGAATATATAGTGACGTAAATGGTCATCTCACTTCCGACGTTTTCATTCATTGGAAGTGAGATGAACGAGTGCAACTATTGTTCGACTAATTTTCCATGTCAGACACATTTTAGTCATTGGAATTTAGACGATATAGAAACTATTCATTGACAAAGAATCTAAATTGGCCACATTTCATTCGTCGGAAGTGAGACGAACTAGAAACTATTTTCCGATGAAGTTTCTATATCGACCACATTTCAGTCGTCGCAAGTGAGATGGTATAGAAACTAGATTCGTCAAAAGTTAAATGATAGAGAATCTATTCATCGATGAATTTTATATGTCATGCACATTTTATTTCATCAGAAGTGAGATGCGAGGGCATTGGAAGAATGAAGCACTGCAAGTTTTTTTTTTTAATATATATGAATTCGTCATCTCTTCCACACCTACATTAGTGGCATATAGAGAAGACCATTGGGGTTTTTGTGTATGCCAATTTTTCATACATAGCAGACCCAATGGCTACTATGTATGCCAATTGGCATACACAATAGACCCATTGGGGCTTCTCTGTATGTCAATTGGCATACACAGAAGGCGAGCATCCCATTGGGCTTGTTGTGTATGCCACTTGGCATACACAACAACCCATATCTTCCAGGACTACATTTGATGGAACATAATCTTGATTTATTGTTTCCATGTCCTCAACTAGCCGGTGCACAATATCCTCTCCCTTTAACTCCCCTTGGACAAAGTTCACTGATATTCGTTGGTTGACGTTTTTGTGTCATAAAAAAGGGAGGTTGACTTTTCTTCTAGATGCATCTTTGTTATATACATATTTGTTGTAGTGTCTCTTCTAATAAGTAATTTGTAGTTGATTTAGAGACTTTGCAACAAAAATGCTATGTTGGTTGGACACATTACAGATTTTAGGGGCAGACATCCATGCATATATTTATGTCATATTCTTTTTTAGAGTGAGTAAACATTTTTTTATGTGGCATTGATTTGTTTTATGCCTACTTAGATAGGTTGAATTCTTAATTGTGCTTAATAAAATATGTTGGTTCTTCCTTTTGGGCCCTCTTCTGATACTGCACATATTATATGCTCATAACAGTGAATTCAAAACTTCCCAACATCCTCCGTGTGAGCCTATATGGGTGATGGTTCTATTAATGCAACAAATTGAACTTAATATCTTTACAATAGAGGTTGCCCATTAATTGAATCTATGAATCCATAAGGGAAAATTACCTATCATGGGCTCTAGATCTCTTTACAAAATCCAATTCTTAGAATTCACAAGTCAATTTACTCTAAAGTAATCCCAATCCACCAACCCTCTTTTCCCTCAGCCCGCACAACCCAAGGAATGGGATCCCTATTTATACTCAAATTATCCTACTTCCCTCCAAGGCTCTAGCGTAGGCTATCCAAGAAATCTCACTGCGGGGATTCCAAGGATTGTTAGTTGTGGTCAGTTTCCCTCAAGAAAAACAATTTCACTTGCACATAGTCATAATTCCCTTATATTTTCATGGCTATATTTTTCCATCACTTTATTACAACAATACAATTCCCCCCTAAGCCCCCTTTCTTTTCCCCTCCCATGGACTCATAGCCCCCTATTATTTTTCCTTTTGCAACCTATGATGTATTTATATTGTCTTTCTTTGTACAATTACAATCACATATGTTCAACATATAGCCATTTTATCATATACATTAATGACATAGGGATCAAAATTTGATTATTACAAAGCTTAAAAAAGAAAAGCACTTCAAATGGATGAGGGTTATGCAACAATTTCACTTGGTTATCGAATACAATAGGGAAGTCACCAATAAGATAAAAGATGTGATTTCTAGACCTCCAATGAAAAAAATAGCAGGTTTGGGTATTATCACAAAACTTGGGCAATTCACACATGAAGTATTCCAGAATGAATCGAAAAGAAGGAAGACCTATTGTAACTGAAATGTGTGACCTAGTTCCTTATAGGAAAGGTCTCTAGTATGGAAATGAGTATGGAAATTCCTAGGAAACCTCTGGATAAAATTACCCAAAGGTTTTTTTATAGAAAAACATATAGGAAATGTTTCCTAAGATATTCCAGTATAGAAATGTTGTTCAAGTACTATAAAAAAAAAATATGCAATTTATTTCTTAAATTAGGTGTGGGTGGTCCCAATGACTTGGAAACTTAAAAAATAAATAATTGATAACATGATAAAGAAACATTGATTAAAAAATGAAGAAATTTTGAATGTTTCCACCGAGGATCTTGCAATATACCTAATTACTATTACTCACACTTACTAATTATTATGTAGAGTCATGTCCATTATATTCACATCTCTTATATCTATATATGCCATTTTCCCTCAATGAATATCACCATATACCTTTTGTGACCTTTTACATTTTCTATACTTTGTTTTTGTCAGTTTCCAATTTGGACTATATTGTTGGAGTTACTTCACAAACACATAGGATTTATTTTTCCTAAGGGTTTTCCTTTTTTATTAGTCATAATTAGTCCTTATCCAGTATCCCATATTTTAGGGGAGAATACTCCACTTGGAGAATATTCTCTTTCAGTTGACACTTCAGTTTGACAAGTTGAGTTGAGTTTAGATGTTGCATTGGTTTTTTCACCATGCAACATTGGGATCATCACCAGATAATTAAAACTTGACTTGGGATCATCACCATACTGGAGCATTACCCTTGATTCCCTGATCTACTCCTCACTACTCTATGTTCAGTTAGTTAACTGAATATTAGTTGACTAGTTAACTCAGCTAGGTGGCAGTTCACTCCTGTAACTGCCTGAGAGACAAGACTAGGTGGAAATTCACTCACGTAACTGTTGGTGTGTGTCCAGATCACTCTATACCACCACTATGGTTCATTGGTTCTCCTCCAATGTGCACTCATTGATTTATATAGAGTATATCATGTGTAAATTATTCATTATTCATAACGGTTAATGAGAATTCTTCTATTCTTTCTCTCCTTCTTCTTCTTTCTTAATTTGTCTCTGCAAATGTGTGTAGTATTTTCTATATAGATATATTATTTGTAGGTTCAACACATTTACGTGGTATCAGATCCGATGAACTGCTAATAAATATCTACTCCAAAAGTGTTTGTAGGAACAAAAGATTGAAGACAATGAAAAGATGGATTTCACAAAAGAATTCATTCTTACACCTTACAAATATTTTGCATGGAAGGAGAAAATAGCCATACATATCCAAACTAGAGGGTTGTACAGGTTAACCTTGAATACATATATAGAACCAACATCGGCCATAGAAAAATCCAAGTATTTAAATCGCATGGATGAGGCAATCAAAACAATTTACAGTCTTATTTCTCCCGATCTCCTTTTTCACATATCTTCCTGTAAGACTCTCAATGAAGCATGGACCACCTTGGAAGGGATTTTTGGAAAACAAGATGATTTGAGGGGACACATCATGGAGGTGGAGCTTCTCACATTGGATCCAAAAATCTTCGACAATATCCAATATTTCTTTACAAAATTCAAGGATTTAGTGTCGCAACTCAAAGCTTGCGAGGTTGATAAATCGAAGGAGGAGAAACAAATGGTTCTCACCATTCTCTCCAACATTGGTCTTGAATTATCTGTATTCATATCCACATTCCATTCTATCATATTTTCCTTTCGAGCCACCTAGAAGATGCCTTCTCTTGAGGAATTTATTGAATCCTTGACACAAGAGTAAACCAAGCTCATCAACATGGGCACAATCAGAATCCCAAGGGCACATGCACTCACTGTGAAATATGGAAGCCAAAAATATCAGAAATATAAATATAAATATAAATGGAAATCTCATGCACATCCAAAGAAGGAAGGGTACACAAAACCATTCACCGGTGCCTCCAGATCCAAATGGGAAAAGGGAATAAAAGGGGAGAAATGCATGTACTATCACAAAGGATTCCATTCATGATCCACATGCATGAAAAAATATATATATATCATGTCTCAAATACTTCAGCAAAAAAACCTTGGAGATCGCATCCCCGAGTGTTCCAAGAAGAAGAAGCTAGAAGATCTAAATTCCAAGAAAGGAAATTCTAGCCATGCCTTGATTGCCATCAACTCCTCTCTTGATTCTTGGATTGTAGATTCAGGAGCATCACATCACATGGCTACCTAAAAAGAAGTATATCCTTCTTTGTATGCATGCAAAGTTCCTCCTATTCTAACGAGGGACAACTCTTCTGTATAAGTCACCTACAAAGGATTGAACTCACCAACTAAAGCTTTGAGAATGTGTTGCATGTTCCCAAACTTTCTGTCAAGCTTCTCTCCATGTATCATATGATCAATTCCAGCACCGGAAATAAATTCATATTCACACCAAATTTCATGGACATCTACAACATGAAAAACAACTCTAGGGTTGCTACCGATGAGGTAAATCATCAGTGTGGATTGTATACTTTTTCTAAATTCATTGAACCTGATTCTTCTTTACTTCTTACTCATGCTGATGAAAGTAGTAGGATTTGGCATGAAAGATTTGGAAATTTGAATTTTAGATACATGCAACAAATTAGCAATAAAATATTGGTTGATGGTATACCAGACATCCATTTCTCCAAGGGAGTGTGTGAGGGATGTGTTCTCGGAAAACACCCTCAAGAGAAATTCAACAAAGGAAAGTCTCAGAGAGCTTATGCACCTTTAGATCTGATCCACAGTGACCTAATGGGTCATTTTATGCATCCATCGATCAACAAAGTGAGGTTTTTTCTCATTTTTGTTGATGATTTCTCACGTTTTACATGGATCTACTTTATCAGAAAAAAATATGAGGTCTTTCCACACCTCAAATATTTCAAATCCCTAGTTGAGACATAGTCTGGAAAGAAGATCAAATTCCTCTGAACTAATAATGGGGGAGAATATGTAAATCATGAGATCCATAATATTTTCCATGAGGCAGGGATTTAGTTGCAGCACACAGTTCCCTATAATCCATAGAAAAATGGATTTACTGAGCGTAAAAACAGATCTCTAAAGGAGATGGCATCTTGCATGTTGCATGCAAAGTCACTACCATAGATACTATGGCCAAAGCACTTAATTGTGCAACATAAATCCAAAACATATATTCCCATAGATCTATCAAGGATAAGACCCCCTACGAGGCTTGCAGTGGCCTCAAACTGGAACTGAGCCACTTTCACATTTTTGGTTCACGTGCATGGGCCCAAATCCCCTCTGAAAAGAGGAAGGCACTTGATCCACAGAGCATTGAGTGCATTTTTGTTTGATACCCCAACGGTGTGAAGGTATATAGACTTATTGACGTTTTCTCGGACCGACTCATGATTGAGAGAAGTGTCCAATTTGAGGAAATTGTCTCGCATGTACCTCATCATCCACATGAAGACACCTTCATTCTTCCACATGTCCAAGATGATGAGCATGCACATGCCAACTCTTCTTTAGACAAGAGTTCTAATTCAGAGGACTCAGATGATTCATATTCAGAGTCAATACAGTCATATTTAGAGTCAGAGCATCCATATGCAGTTGTATATCTATATAAGAGGCCCAAGTGGGCACATACTACTCTTCAGGATGCAGGGGATCTCGTTGGTGATCCAGGTGATACTAGGAGGACTTGATCTATTTTCGAGGAGTCTCTTGTTGCACTCACTGCCACTAAACCATTGCCTTCCATGAATAATTTCTTGGTTCAGTCTTCAGATCCACAGTCTTATGGTGAGGTTGTTGGAAATACCTTTTGGGAATCCGCCATGCAGGAGGAGTAAAACACCCTCCTCAAGAACCATACTTGGGATCTGGTTCCCCTTCCTTCTGGGAGGAAACTTGTTAGATGCAGATGGGTCTACAATACCAAGAGTGCAGCGGATGGACATATTAGTAGATACAAATCCATTCTTGTTTCCAAAGGATTTCAGAAGGTTCATGGTATTAACTATGATGAGACCTTCCCTCCAGTAGCGAAGATGGATTCCATACGATTGGCACTTGCCATTGCAGCAACCAAGGGATGGGAAGTCCATCAGATGGATGTGAAGAATGAATTTCTTCACAATGATCTCTCTGAGGATATCTACATGGAGGGATTTATGCAAGACTCATCTTTGGTATGTTAACTGAAGAAGTCCCTTTATGGCCTCAAGCAGGCTCTAAGGGCATGGTATGCCAATATGGACTCCTACCGGCTATCACATAACTTTGTACATTGTAAATCAGACCTGAATTTCTACATGCTCAAGACAATTGATTCACTTCTACTCTTAGTTATATACATTGATGATTTATTGATCACTGGTTGCTCGACTTCATCGATTGTTCCAGTCAAGAGGATTCTACGTGATAGGTTTTTGATGACGGACATGGGTCCTCTACACTTCTTCCTTGGACTCGAGATCAGTCAGGATGCATCAAGCATCAAACTGTCTCAGGCCAGGTATGCACGAGATCTCCTTGAGATATTTGACATGACAGACTACAAGTCTGCTTCGACTCCTTTCCTATCAGGAGTCAAACTTGAGGATGGTGGAAAGACTCCACTGGCTGAAAGCACACTATACAGACGTCTAGTGGGGAGATTTTTGTATCTCACACACTCCAGACCAGACCTCTCCTATGCAATTGGCGCAATTTCCAGGTTCATGCAGGAGCCACATGAGTCAGATTGGAAGGCTGCAAAGCATATCCTTTGAAATGTACAAGGAACCATCACCTTTGGGATTCATTATGTAGTAGAATCTACATTATATCTCATCGAGTTTACTTATTCTGACTAGGCTGGTGATACCACTGATCACAAGTCCACATATGGTTACTCACTCAGTCTTGGTTTCGGGCCTATCTGTTGGTCAAGGAAGAAGCAAGCTTCCATTTATCTATATTTAGTTGAGGTAGAGTACAGAGGGGTAGTTAACATAACCATTCAGGATATGTGGCTACAACATTTTCTCACTGAGTTGGATATTCAGTTTCATCAACCGATCCTCATTTGGTGTAACAACCAGAGCACTCTAAATTTCTGTAGAGATCCAGTTCAAAGGTAGCAGATGAAGCACATCGAGATCCACATGCACTAAATCTAGGAATTAATACACGAGGGGATAATTGACTTACATTTCTTTCCTTCAATAGAACATACGACAGACATATTCACCAAGACCTTCACTGAGCAAAAGTTCCATTCTCTACGAAGTCGTCTTGGAGTGAAGGACAAAGTTTCCTAGAAACTGTAGTTATTCTTTTTACATACATTGTACCTTGAGGGGGGGGTTTCCCATGAGGTTTTCCCTCTTTCCTCACTTTATTTTAGTGTATCTTTTGTATTTGGGTACCCAACATGGTGTCGTTGCTGGGACCCATTCTTTATTTTCACCATAGTGATGTTCAGGGGGGGTGTTGGAGTTACTTCACACACACCTAGGATTTATTTTTCCTAAGGTTTTTCCTTGTTTATTAGACATAATTAGTCATTATCCATTCTTCTATATTTTAGGGAGAATATTCCACCTGGAGAATATTCTCTTTAAGTTGAAACTTCAGTTTGACTAGATGAGTTGAGTTTAGATGTTGCATTGGTTTTGTCACGATGCAACATTGGGATCATCACTAGCTAATGCAAAATTTCCTTGGGATCATCACCAGATTGGTGCATTACCCTTGATTACCTGATCTACTCCTCACTACTCTTTTTTCAGTTAGTTAACTGAAGACTAGTTGACTAGTTAACTCAACTAGGTGCCAGTTCACTCCCGTAACTTCCTGAGAGACTATACTAGGTGGCAGTTCACTCCCATAACTATTGGTGTGTGTCCAAATCACTCTAGACCACCACTATGGCGCATTGGTTCTCCTCCAGTGTGCACTCATTGAGTTATACAAAGTATATCATGTGTAAATTATTCATTATTCATTATGGTTAATGAGAATTCTTCTATTCTTTCTCAATTTCTCTCTGCAAATGTGTGTAGTATTTTCTAGCTAGATCTATTATGTCTAGGTTCAACACATTTACATATATGGCCTTATTCCTTTATCTAGGAATGTTATTGCACTCTATTACTATGATAAGGTATATCACATATAGATATATACTATGAAAAAATTATTTCCTACGTTCTCATACATCTATAGCTTAAAATCCAATAGTTCTACCAATGTGATAGGGATAAAATAAGAAATTGTAAGAAGCACTACTTATTGCACATGGACACTTCCACAAAATTTTTATGTTGCTCATTGTAGCATTTCGAGTGTAAAATAGAGAAATTATTTGAAATGCAGCGATATGGGATTCATGTTTGTATCACTACAAGTTTTAGAGTCCCATGTTGTTTATCGACAAAAGTAAGGAATTAAGACAAACCCTCAAGAGAAGCACTTTTCTAAAATAAATAATCAAATCAAAGTATCACAGGGTCTATCAACTACAAGAAAAAAATAAGTTCATATAAATGTTATTATCATAAACTTCATGGTGTGGCTCAAAACTTAGGAGACAAGAATCTTCAAATCAATCGGAATGCAAATTTGCAATACCTATTTGACTGGTCATCTCATTGGTATGGGTATATGCAAATCATTAGATCATATGGGAATTTTTCATAGGTTTAGTATAAAAAATGAGAAAAAAAAATCATTTAGTCTAAACATTTCCAAGAGAGATCCAAAGCTGCAGAAATGACAAATATGGCCACACATGAGCATTGGAATACCTATGAAAACCCCTAACAATATGCTCCTCAATGAGTCTGAAAGTGCTCCTCCATATGAAAACAAAACTCTTCTCAGAGTGAAAGAGTAGGCACATCATTCACTGGAGGAATACTTATTGAATTGCATGCATAACAAGTAGAGAAAAAATCTATTGAAATTTAACAACCCAGCTACACGGAAAACATTTATTGAATTACATACCTACCAAGAAAAGCAGAAATCTATTCAAATCAAGCAACATGTTTGGTTAGGTTCGGGTTGTAGATATAAATTTTATAAATATTTTTAATAAGTATAAAATAGTGACCTAAAAATTTGTAACATTATAGTTATTGGATCTCTTAATTTAGAGATTGTGAAAATTATCAACTTAGATATCGTGCAAATTTATGAGGTGTTGTACACTATGTATGTAAGTACAGAGTTTAAATCCGAAATACTAACTTTAATGGAAACTGTAAGAAAGCAAATGCTCAACCTTAATAACTCATTATAATCTTTCTCTCATACACTTGGGTCCATGAATTTCTCTCTTATCTCTTTTGACAATGTGCAAAAGGTAGGTGAAGGTATAGGGTCACTACCTCTTGGCTAAGAAATCAATTAAATGAAACGTTATCCCTGAACTAATGATATTGTTTTGTTGTTATATTATTCAATCCTTACAACACTAATCATTGTATGTTATACTCATAGGATCCAACCAAGGTAATCAACCTAAATTATTCATCTCTTCCATGCCTACATTAGTGGCATATAGAGCAACCCATTGGGGCTGTTGTGTATGCCAATTTGGCATACAAAAGAGACCAAATGGGTTGTTGTGTATGCCAAGTGGCATACACAACATACCCATTGGGGTTTATTTGTATCCCAATTGGCATACACAACAGGCGAGCAACCCATTGGACCTGTTTTGTATGCAAATTGGCATACAAAGAAGCCCCAATGGTCTGTTGTGTATGCCAAGTGGCATACATAGCATGCCATTGGGGATGCTCTGTATGCCAATTGGAATACACAAAAACCCCAATGGGATGCTCTGTATGCCACTTGGCATACAAATAAACCCTAATGGGTTTGTTGTGTATGCCACTTGGCATACACAACATCCCATCCCTTCTAGGCTTACATTTGATGGAACAAAATCTTGATTTATGTTTTTATATATGAGGTTTATAATACAAAAAATGTTGTGGATATACTATTATTGTATCATCCTTCTTATTGGATCATCTTTCTTCTATATCATACTTTTTCATCTAAATGTTTCATTTTGACGATCTAAGATTTCTCTTGTAAATCTGAAATTTGATGCTCATGTTCAGGCAGAGAAATTTCTATGTTTGTGACTTCTAATTACCTCATAGATTATACAAGTGTTTTCCATCTAAGGGTGTGTACCCTTGCTTCCTCTAGTTGAGTAATGAGGTCCTAGGTATTAACCTCATTCTTCTCCATGTGAGCCACCTCATGAGTCTTCAAAGTTATTTTATGGGATTGAAGGGTTAAATTCTTCAACATTATCTATGGCATAGGTTTATGGAACAATTTCTAGTTTATGGCATCGGTTAATCTATTGTTGTTAACACAGAAAATACATATATAAAAAAATATAATTCCATAATGCAAACTCCTTAAGCCTTCCTTCCCTTCATGCTCTTAGTTGTTACAACAATAAAATTTATAGCATATATTCCAACATATCCATGGCATAATCCTCCTATTCCAAATCATAGGATTCACCAACACCAACACACATCTAATACATATTTGTAAACAACACTTGTTTCTTATAAGATATAAATTTTATCTCTTTCCAACCTACCTATTCTAGCACTTCAACTTTCTAGGACTTCTAAAAACAACACTACTTTTCTTTATACAACCAAAACATTCTACATAACAACATTCCATTGTACCTCACTTTTTCAATTGTAGTAGGATACTCTACCACCCTACAAGAAGCTAAAAGAAGCTCCATTTCAGCTCAAAGTAATACACCAATCGTATCTTTTGGACACAACGACTACACTAAGAGGGGGGGTGAATAGTGTAGGGCTCTTTTTCCCAAAACTTCCCTCTTACACAAAACTCATTAGTTAGCAATCACCATTAACTCATTACTCATTGTTGTCATTTATAACTAGTTAAATGTGAACTCATATCAGAAACATATATCAGCAATATCATCAACAAATCATTACCACAAGGAACACAACGAACACAATATGTATGTAAAATTGTATTTTTATTACGGACTACAATCCTTGGGGTTTTTTAGCAACAACTTAATAGAGTACACCTCTACAAGAGCACCATCTCTATAATGAAAGACTCAGCTTTCACCCTCAGCACCAACTAATATGAGGCAACAATATTCAACAGATATCAATATGTCACAGGCTCGCGACCTATCGGTAGTGCAACACGTGTTTGTACATTCCCTACCAGTAGTACAACCCACGTATGTACGTGGCCAGTCTATACTACAACTTGTGTATACTTCTGGGTAACCATGGTTTTTCTTTACTTCACACACTCAGATCCTTTGCAACCTGCAAGCACATTCTCTTCTGTCTTCCACTGTCCAAACTGACCCACAGCTAGTCACAACACATCCAAGATCTCCAATAGCCTACTCATTCTTCTCAACCATACATTATGAATTCTACTTAAACATGTGTAAACAACCAATATACTATAGCCATCATATCATTACGAAATCATAAGAGTGATGCTCACTCCATCAACCAAAATAAACCACATCACAACAACCATATCAAGAATGCCTTAAGAATTCACCACACAACAAATAAGAGTATCCATCAATAGAATAATATAACCATACTAGAGTCTCAGTGACAGATCTGAGCCCATAGAGTGCAGATCTGGAACCTACTTCAGTCTTCAAGAGCCTATCATCAACTCACACACCAATCTCCATCACTTCATCCATTGTACGCACCCTATCTTTATACAACCAGCGTGTGTACGCTCCCTGGCCCACTACAACCCACATATACCTCAGAAAATAGGGTTTATGAACCTCTGAGACTTTTGTTGTCATGATCTCAGAAATTTCTGAAACTTTGATGCATCCATGAGATCTTCAGACTCTCTCTCTCTCATAATATATCTTCAATACATTCTCAATAGATACACCCAAAAGATGCCTTTCACAAGAGACCCTTGCCTATTATTTATAGTCCTCATCTTCTAGGTCACTTAACCCACTTCTAGGTCACTTAACCTATTTCTAGGTCACTTAACCTAATTTCCTCTTTTTAGGGTTAACCACTTTCCATAAATATAAAGTTCTCCATTACTTTATCATTTAAATATTCCTTCTTGATTTTGTCACCTCACTTTATCATTTAAATAATCTTTCTTGATTTTGTCACTTCTCTTTATTATTTAAATAATCCTCCTTGACTTTGTCACTTTACTTTATCATTTAAATAATAAATTATTCTTTAAAAGATCTTTGACTTCTTTAACCTTTTGGGGCTTCAAGCCAACATATGAGGTTCTTCCAACTTCGTAGGGCCATAAATCTCAAACCGTGAGGAGTTATGTGGCATTCCACATACCACCAGAAATGGCATGACAAGCACTACCCATCTAGGATAGTTTCACGAACATCTTCATTGTTCTTCACCTCATTATTCCACATATAATCATGGGTTCTCAAACCATACTTCTAGGATGACTCAATCGTAAAGCATCTTCCCATGAGGGCTTTCACCATAAGGGGACCACTTTGGAGTTCATCCATTTGTTCACCTTATCAACCATGAAAGACTATAATGATCAATGCATCATATATCAAAGAAACAATATCAATTCATCTTCATATTTTCATCATGTATCAATGAAAACTCATTGATCCATCTTCATCTTTGCATCATGTATCAATGACAACTCATTGATCCATATTCATCTATGCATGACATCATATGAATCATATACTTGACATATATACATTCTCATATACTACATTTGATATCAATCTTCAATCAATCAATCCTTTGGCATTAATCAATCAATTGACATCAATCAATCAAACCATTAGCATCAATGACAACATGATCCAACAATATCTCCCTTTGACATTGATGGAAATACCAATATTGATGTCAACATGTAGACAAGGCATGCTCTACATCAATAGTCATCAATCATATCAATGTGACTAACTCTCCCCATTAATAAACATCAATCACATCAATGTGACTATCTCTCCCCCTTTGACATCAATGGCAAAGGGTCATTCTCCCCTTGGGGTTGATCCCCCTGCTTGAACTCTCTTTAGGGATGCTCCCCCTGTCTGAATGCCTTTGATCTTCCTCTGAATAACATATCCCCTTTTGAACAAGGTATATCACTCTGATGTAATGCTGAAGATACATCGCTCATACTCCCCTTGTGACAATTACTACCCCTGGAATTATGCCTCTTTTCTCTTTATTCAAATATAGGGCTCTTTCCTAGTATGCATCTAAAAAATATCTCCTCCTATAATCATGGGAATAAGAATGACTCCCCCTATGGGTATGTCTCCCCCTATCTTCTCTGCAAGATGAATACTATGCTACCACATGACGATCCTTGGACCCGTTAATGCATCAAACTCATGCAATACCAAACATCATGAAGCAAATGATATGTCAACAATGAAAAATAGAGAATCATGAGAAAAATGTCAACCAAGTACATCCTGTACCAAAATGTGTGCCCACCATGCACAACACCCATGTACATCAACCATGTACATCAACACCATACAATGTGCCATAATATATCATCCATGGAATTTATCAACATGCCAACATGTGCATCTGCCAATAATCCAACCATGCGCATCTACCAACATGCCAAAATAGTGTCATATCTCTCATGATATATCTCTACCATGAACCAAGTGCCACAATCATCAAATGTCTCATGTACCAAAATATATGGTAATCAAGTAATACCAATGGTGTACTTTTATCTAAGTACTCATCATCCAATCATATACCAAACATGTACATCAACATGTATCACTACTTGTACCAAGAAAGTATGCCAACCATGCACCAATACCACAACATGATGAATCCTCAAACATGTATGCCAAATCCTCCATAAAACATGTGCCAATCAAACTGCTAGTAGGTGCCTCTACCAATGTGTCAATCATGCATCAACTATAGATCAAGCCATGACTCATCAATGATGTACACCATGATCACCTCATAAACTCACCAACTACATGTCCCAATATGTAGCCCATTCATATGCCAAATACATGCACCAAGATATCCAACAAGTAAGATTTCAATAATACATCACAAGATATATCAATGAAACTCAAATATGCACCATCCATGTATCCCAACAGATCGGCCTCAATCCTCCATTCACTACAACAAATACTAAGCATCCAACAATACATGTACTAGTAGTATGCCTCAATTTATCAATGCCATCTATAGCTAGCATCATCATGATAAATCATATAACCAAAGTGCCATAACTTCATTGTTATAACTAGCATTGTTCTTCAACAAAAAAATTCCTCAATCCATACTCATGGGTTAGTCCCATGCATCCAAGATGGCCTTTCATTGTTTTTTATCATCACTTTACATAATCCAATATAGAATCATGAAAACCTCCAGCAAATAGTGTCAGACCCTGTGACACATAGTTATACCATCACATCAAGCTGCAACCCATGTGCATTTCCTTTTTCCAAGGCTTTGCCACATATATGTGGTCTGCTGCACAAAAACTCCTATATGTATGCAACCTATTCAATGTCATCTTGCGTATGTACATGATTGATACCATTGTCACCCACGTATACCTCAGTAGATGACACACTTGAGCTTCCCTTTAGGATTTCATTCTGCTCTGGTTGCTCAGTCTTCTTTACCCACTTTTGAAGGTGTCCCTGATTCTCTGAACTTGAGCTCTGAGTTTCCATATTTGCAAAGATTACTCCCTTCCTTCATTCCTTCTTCTATCCATGCTATGTGAAGTCCTCATCATGGACTTTCTTATTGTGTTCCAGCAATCCTGGGATTTGTGGCCAAATCCACTACATTTGTAGCATCTCATGGTGTTACAGTGAACATAAACGTGTCCTACTTGATCACATATCCAACACCTTATGGTGTTATAAAATCTTCCATTATATATCCTTTCATAAGATCTACATTCAAAATATTTGTGACCATATTCATTACATGAATAACAATGCCTATGAAAAATACTTTCATACCTTTTCTTTGGTGTCCCAAATATAGCTTCTTGATGTCTTCCTTGCTTTGTTCTTTTGAAATTTTCTTTGCCTTGTGTAGATGGTTGATTTGCAACATTGTCTTCATCCTTTGAGGGACTTACCTCATGCTTCTTTGAGGTGCTTGCTTCAACATGTGTAGCTTCTTTCTTGTATCCAAGACCTGATTTATCATTTGGTGATCTTTGACTTTCCAAGATCTCATTCAAGATTTGTGAGCTATTCAAGAATTTGTTTGAATTCTCTACTTTCTTTCTAAGATCAACAACTTTAGCTTCTAACTTATGACATGACTCTTCCTTTTCATTTATTTGATTCTTCAATAGTTCCTCTACCCATTTGGCTTCTTCAATTTGGGTCTTGAGATGGATAATAGTTTCAAGACTTTTTCTAATTTCATAATCTACCTTCTTATATTATTTTTCATTCTTTAATGTTGTGATCTCTTATTACTTTACTTCTAGTTGAGTCCTTTTACTCTCTTCTTGTTCTTTAAGCATTCCCTTTAACTTCAAGATGTTCCTTTGACTCTTCTTAAGAAACTTCTTAGTGTTCTCCGAAAGATAGCTATAGTCTATATAATAATGGTCATTGTTATATTCATATAAACCATCTTCAACCTTATTTTGAATTTCTAATAGATTTTCTTCTATTCTTTCCATGGGATAACTACCATCAATCTCTACAAAAACTATTTCTATATTTTCTTCTTCACTTGTAGAGAAAAATTCGACATCATCATATTTTGAATCATTGTAATCAAGGGTCTTTGAGGATTCTTTACCTTCATTTGAAATATCTTCAAGATCTTCCTTTTTGCCAACATCATCACATGATTCTTTTCCTTCATTTGAAATGTCTTCAAGATCTTCCTTTGTGCTATCATCACTTGATTTTGTCTTCATTTGAATTTTTTTCAAGATCACATTTAGAAATATGCATTCAAGATTTTTTGGAGATTCTTTACCTTTAATGATCTTGATGGAGTGGTCTTCAATATCTTCCTTTTTCCTTTGATATGTCTCCTCTAGATTTAGCCATAGATCCTTGGCGAAAGTGCATTGTCCCATGATTTCTTTGATTGGACTTGAGAGTCCACTAAGAATGGTCTTGAGAGCCAATGCATAGTTATTCTTTCCTTCCCTTTGAGATGCGAACTTTGAATTGTTCTTCAATGAAACTGATCCACCAATGGCTTCCTTCCAAATACCTATTCCCATTTCCTTCAAATGCACTCTTATTTCTATTCTCCAAGTAGAATAGTTTTCCTCATCAAGGATTGGAACTTCATCATCCATTTTTGTGTCAATGGATCTCCTCCAAGCTTGTTAAGACTTATAGTGAAGGTCGTCTCTGATACTAATTGTTGGACACACCAAATACACTGAGAGGGGGGGGTGAATAGTGTAGGGCTCTTTTTCCCAAAACTTCCCTCTTACACAAAACTCATTAGTTAGAAATAAACATTAACTCATTACTCATTGTTGTCATTTATAACCAATTAAATGTGAAATCATATCAACAATGTCATCAACAAATCATCACCACAAGGAACACAACCAACACAAGATGTATGTACAATTTTATTTTTCTTATGGAATAAAATCCTTGGGGTTTTTCAACAACAACTTAATAGAGTACATCTCTACAAGAGCACCATATCTATAATGCAAGACTTGGCTTACACCCTCATCACCAAATGAGATGAGGAAACAATCCTCAACAGATATCAATATGTCACAGGTACGCAACCTGTCGATAGTGCATCATGCATGTGTATTCACCCTACCAGTATTACATCATGTGTAGGTACGCGGCCAGTCTATACTAAAGCCTGCATATACTTCTAAGCAACTAGGTTTTTACTTTAATTCACACACTCATATCCTCTGCAACCTGCAATCACATTAATTTTTGTCTTCCACTGTCCAAATTGACCCACAACCAGTCACAACACATCCAAGATCTCCAATATCCTACTCATGATTCTCAACCATACATTATGAATGATACTCAAACATGTGTAAAAAACCAATATACAATAGCCATCATATCAATATTGAATCATATGAGTGTTTCTCACTCCATCAACCAGCATAAACAACATCACAAAAGCCATATCAAGAATGCCTTAAGCATTCACCACACAACAAACAAGAGAATCCATCAAGACAAAAATATAGCCATACCAGAGTCTCAGTGACAGATCTGAGCTCATAGAGTGAATATACGGAACCTGCTTTAGTATTCAAGATCCTATCATAAGCTCACACACCAATCTCCATCACTTCATCCACTGTACGTGCCCTGTCTTCGTACAACCCACGTGTGTACATGCCCTGGCCTACTACAACCCGCGTATACCTCATAAACTAGGGTTTATGAACCTCCGAGACTTTTTCCATCATGATCTCAGACATTTCTGAAACTTTGATTCATCCATGAGATCCTCAGACTCTCTCTCTCAGAATATATCTTCAATACATGATCAAGAGATACACCCAAAATATGCCTTTCAAAAGAGACCCTTGCCTCTTATTTATACTCTTCATCTTATAGGTCATTTAATCCACTTCTAGGTCACTTAACCTAATTTCCTCTTTTTAGGGTTAACCACTTTCCATAAATATAAATTTATCCATTACTTTATCATTTAAATATTCCTTATTTATTTTGTCACCTCACTTTATCATTTAAATAATCTTTCTTGATTTTGTCACTTCTCTTTATTATTTAAATAATCCTCCTTGACTTTGTCACTTTACTTTATCATTTAAATAATAATTTCTTCTTTGCAAGATCTTTGACTTCTTTGACCTTTTGGGGCTTCAAGCCAACATATGAGGGTCCCCCATCTTCATAGGGCCATAACTCTCATCCATGAGGAGTTATGTGACATTCCACATACCACCAGAAATGGCATGACAAGAACTATCCATCTAGGATAGTTTCACTAACAGCTTCATTAATCTTCATCTCATTATTCCACATATAAGAATGGGTTCTCCAACCATACTTCTAGGATGACTCAACCATAAATCATCTTCCCATGAGGGATTTCACCAGAATGGGACCACTTTGGAGTTCATCCATTTGTGCACCTTATCAACAGTGACAAGACTATAATGATTAATGCATCATATATCAAAGAAACCATATCGATTCATCTTCATCTTTGCATCATGTATCAATGAAAACTCATTGATCAATCTTCATCTTTTCATCATGTATCAATGAAAACTCATTGATCCATTTTCATCTATGCATGACATCATATGCATCATATACTTAACATCTATCCATTCTCATATATTGCATTTGACATCAATCATCAATCAATCAATCCTTTGGCATCAATCAATCACTTGACATCAATCAATCAAACCATTGGCATCAATGACAACATGATCCAATAGTATCAACAAAAATATATATGTTATCCAACGACATCAAAAGTTCTAGGGGTCACTCCAACATCCACATTTCCTATACAAATGATGGCATACGTTCTTGTCAACACAATGAAATCAAAGGTATGCCACCAAATTGAACTTCACTTATTTCATTAATTGTCAAAGTCAATCATGAGATTTTAATCGTCCAAGGAGGTGGACCTTGAATATCAACTTGGTGGGGGACGGGAAGGTTGCGGTTATCTAAATTTGTGTTGATATAATAAATAAATGGAAAGGTAATCAACATTTTATGAGGTTTTGTGCCAAACATCATGTCCAAAGGGGATGGTGACAAATTTTAAATGTGCTAACCTTTTGAGTTATCAAAGGAAGGCACTCCAAACCACCAAAACACGTAATCCCAAGGACAAATGCATGCATGATAAAACATGAAGACATCCTCCCTTACTATAGAGTTAGGTTTTCATTGCAACCTTACACAAATCCTAAGTCCATTACCACAAATAATGGTTTACAAGGTAGATTGCAAGCTACAACGATGGGTTGTAAAGAAGATACATAGTTCTAGAGACCACAATTGTTCAATCAAGGTTACACAAGGGTTACTCAAACTACAAGATCACTATGTAAAAGGTTAGTATTGAAGATATAACCTAAAATTTCTCTTCCTCTTACATTATCATTGGAGGTTGATACCTAGGATATTGGCTCACAGAATTTACCATTTTCCATCCTCAAACTTTTCTCCTATTTTTTTTACTATTTTGAAAATTCTACCATCCTTAGATTTATTCATCCGTAGATTTATTTAGAAGGTTATATAGTTGTTTCCACTGAGATTTTTTTTAACAAGTTACTAGAAGTCACCGTATTCAAAAACTAGTACCATTTCAGAAACCTACTCACAAAGATTAGTTATAGAGGTTGAAACCTGTGAGATTTTCTTACAAATGTTAACATTTGCTATTCTCATAATTTTCACTATCTATAGAAACTATTGTCACTTCAAAATACTTTCTCTCAAAGGGCTATTTCAAAAAACTAAAACCCTATTTCTATTTGGAAAGATAAAAACTTGATTTTCTTAGAGAGACAAAATCAACCTTAGAAATCATTGAGTTCCATAGGAATATCTAAAAAATGTGAAACCCTATTTCTATTTGGAAGACTATGAAAATAATTTTGTCTTAGATATTTGAAAATGTGAGTTTTTTTTTCCATATTCACAAAGAGTCAACCTGAGAAAACCCTATTCTCATAGGAATATCCCAAAATAAAAGTGGAACCCCCTCTTTGTGTAGAAGGTTGAAAATTTGATTAACAATTATTTAAACCTGTTTCACAAACTGTGATACCTGAGTATTGTTGGTACAATCTTCATTAGGTGTCATTCTCAGAACTATCTATTCTTATAATTGGAAAATCATACAGTCTTTCTATTATCACATGTCCTCAAATAATTTTCTTGTGTTATTACTAAAAGTGATTAATTGAAACTCTCAAGCCTACACTTGTAGAATCACCAATACATGTTTCCCAAGTTGAGTATTAAGACACTTTTCATTACCATCTATTCCAAAATTTTGGGTATTGAAGTACAAGTTGTTTACACCATGATTTAACCTATAAATTCAATCACCCAATCATCCAATGCATAACACTACAATATGGATGGTAATTTCAATAAGAGAATCTATAGAAACATCAAGGGTATAAAATAACCCTAAGGTGGTGAAAATTTTCTAGCAATCCATTTGGTTGGAGTATTTCAATAAGCTACAAGTTTATAATGATAGGGTAGCCTTGGATTTTGCATTTAATTTCCATAACATAAAAATATATATATATATATATCACCTCTGTGAAGGGACTAGTGATATAGGTGAATGGACTTTTTATCAATAAGTTCTAAGGACTCCTAATGGAGGTTCCATTGGATCGAGAGGATAGGCAGCCTACTACAGATGCTAAAAAATTATTATTCCTAAGATAAGAGGATCCTAAGGAGAACAAAAATGGAGTGAAAAAGGGAATTTTTCCTACATCCTTGGATGAGGTGGCCTATAACCACTTAAAGTATATTAAATATGAAGGAATGTTAAGTATGTTATATGTCTATCACTTTATATTCCTTCAACAGTTAAGTAACATATTTCACCAAAGGCCTAAGGGAAACCTCAATATTCCATTTTTCTTACTCTAGTCCTCAAAAAATATGAACACTAAGGTGAAGGAGGGAAAGGAATACGCCTTGGCCCACCATGTCCTAATAAAAATATTAGTCTGTGATGCATTGGAAAGGAATCCAATCAGATCATCTTGGGAATATTTTATCATCATGAACAGAGAGGAGGAGATACTCACCCATTTATGGATCAGAGATGATGCAATAAGTCCTAAGGATCTCATCAAAACCCATGTAGCTCTAATATCTGATGTAGAGATAATGCCCATTTTGGTGAGGTATTCATTTGAGGATAATGGTTCACATTTCAAGTGTGTTCAGTGTGAGTGTGGAATTTCTATTGAAGTAACAAAATTCTACAAAGGAATGGGAAGAGATCTAGTGATGGTGGCATTAGTAGCTAGAGTTGGAGGAAGAGGGAGAATGACTAGAGGAAGGTAAGGGGAACACAGTGGATATGTTACTTTCCATTGACAAGGAAAGGATAAAATCCTTATGCAACATGGGGCTCTTAAAAAATTCCACTTCCTGATGAAAATAATCTAATAAAATGGATTTTAACTTAAGGATGAGTATTGTTTTAGTGGTAGTGATGTGGAGATGGAGTCATATCTTGGTGAAGAAAGCAATGTATTATTTAACCAACTATATTGGATCTTGTTGAGGTTGAACCCAATGACACATTACATATTTTCTATAGCTATGAGGATAAAAACAATTGTGGAGTGCTTGACAAAATCCTATCTAATCAATGATTTGGTTAGGTAAGGGGTCAGTTGGGTTGTTAAAAAGTGCAATGGTCTCCAATTGAGTCTACTTCCAATCCAATGCTAAACCTTATAAGTGATTTTATGCAAAGGTAAAATAGTTAGTCTTAGATAGTTTAGGGTTTAATTTGAAGAAGGAGTTCATACTATGAATCCATGAATCGAGGTGTTTATCCTTGTGATACCATCATACTTAAGAAGTGATATTGATAGGTTCAAAAAATCCTTAGAGGTTGGATCATGAATTTTGTTTGGCATAAATCATGTGATATTTGGATTAGTACAGGAGTGCAACAATCATGAGGTGGCTCAATTTGTGCTAAAGGAGCATTATGACAAGGTGTCGTGGTCTATAGGATCAAACTTAGTGTGGATGCAATAGATTGAATAATATTTATTGATGGCACCAGTCTTAGGATGAGAGGGAGATATTGATGAATGAATTATGGAATAAAGACAATGGGTCTAGTAGTGGGATATATGCAGAGGCACGTATCAGGTGAAAAGAGTTTTTACTTGGGTGTACTTTATGACAAGGGTGTTGTCATCTAAGAAAATAATGAAAAAAGGAGGTGAAAAGTGTTGTTGTATGAACTATGTGAAGAAAAGAATACAAATAATTTTGAAGACCAAACTAGCAAGAAAAAACATATATAAAAATTTTCTTAAAATACACATATAAAATACACAAAAAATACATATATAATTTATTTTTTTAACTCTATTGTTGTGCTATTTTCTTCTTACAACTATAGAAATGACATTTGCAACAAACATAGTATACCTTGTCCTCAATCATAGAACCTGAAATAGAGCCACTTTCCTAGCAGAGTGTGTTCAAGTTGTTCCATGTCCAATCTTCACCATTAAGTTGTTCCATGTCCAATCTTTGCCATTAAGTTGTCCATTAATCTTCGGGAAGATTAATGTGCTGCCAATTTTTTCTATCCTTACGTTGGTTGTTTTCCATAGGCTCCCAGACACATAAAAAAAAAAACAAGGATATAAAAATATGGGTAGCATATACCTTGTCGAAAATGAGTTGAGGATCGTGGAGGTGACCTCTCTTCAAACATGCATTTGTCAAATACAATAATAGGTTAAATGAAAAATCAATATAACCAAAGAAAGTTTCATACATCATTTTGAGAAATTACTATAGCAAGAGACTACTTGAGATAAGCGTCATTTTTTTCTTTAGCACCAGGAATATTGTCGTTCCAAATATATGTCATGTGATATGATGAGTTTGTTCATAAATGTGGATACATGAGTGTTACACATGAAATTTGCACACCTAGGTACCTCGCCCTAAGTGTCATAAAGTGTCATATAAGTGTCTCATACACCTTGACACCATGGAATAACCTATGTCACAATCCCTAGTCAATGTGGAGGAGGGATATATTACATGAAGGCCAAAATACCAGTCATATAAGTGTCTCTATACACCTTGACACCATGGAATAACCTATGTCACAATCCCTAGTCAATGTGGAGGAGGGATAGCCATATAAAGGCCAAAACAAGTACATGAATTATTATTAATATTCATGGAAAAGAAATTGATTATGTGAGAATCAAGTGCACATGAATTATTATTAATATTCATGGAAAAGAAAGTAATTAAGTGTGAGAATCCACCTCACATTTGGTTTCATTTTTAGGGAAGGTGGAGGATCTCATGGATGGTTGAAATATTTCCCTCCTTAAAATCCTTGAGAGATATTTCGTCCCTAATATCCTTAAGAGATATTTTCTCCTAAATATCTTAGAGATCCATTTTTAGTGGATCTTATGAGAGATCCTCTCCATGTTGGTTAAGCCTCCAAATCCCATATAATGAGGGATTTCCATGGGTGAGGGGGGATAGAGGAGTTTAGAGATACTCAAACTTATGATCTCAAGGAGAAGGGGGGCATTGTGAAGAATCTAACCGAGATCCAGGAGGAAAGATGATGGACTGAGGAGCGGAATGGAGGACGGACAGTGGAAGGACGGATGGAATGGATGGAGAGGAATGGATGGATGAATGGATGGATGGAAATGGACGGAGGATGGATGGAGGAAGGGACAAAGGAAGGAATGGAATGGAATGGATGGAGGATGGAGGTGGATGGAGCCGGATGGAATGGAGCCCGGACGCGGATGGAGTGGATGGAGGAATGGACATGGAGGAGTGGAAGGGACAGGAGGGTAAGGGACGAGACATGAATGGAATGGAGGAATGGACGGAATGGAATGGATGGAAGGATGGATGGATGGACAGCGGATGGATGATCGGCGGATGGAAACAGGAAAGGACCGATGGATGGAGGGATGGACGGAGGAAGGAAGGACGGAGGAAGGAAGAAGGAGCCGGATGGACACGGACGGACGGACGGATGGATGGAAGGATGGATGGATGAAATGGATGGAGGAAGGATGGACGATGGATGGAATGGACAGGATGGAAGGAGGATGGATGGATGGAATACGGATGGGAATGGACTGAAATGGAAATGGATGGAATGGAATGGATGGATGGATGAAGGATGGATCTCGATTGACGGAGGACGGAATGGAAGGACGGATCTGGAATGGACGGAATGGAATGGAGGAAGGAATGGATGGAATGGGAATGGATGGAATGGAAATGGATGGATGGACGGATGGAATGGGTTAATTATGTGGCCTTGTCTCCCATGACTTCAAATTCGGATGATTTAGATCCTAGGTTGACATGGTGATCTCTTCTAGGGCTATTGGAGACCGACATCCTTACCCCGTCGCAGCCCTCACGGTGTTCCTTCCAGAGTACGTTCTTCCATCCAATGAAGATCTCTTTGAAGCCATGATCAATTTTTGTCCCTTGATTATGGTGTCCTTCCAGAGCATTATCCTCTTTGGAAGCCATGATCAGAAGAGTGAACTACATAGCTTCTTCTCCGGCAAGCTCTATTAAAATGAAACAAAGAAGACGAGTATAGTTTCGCTTCTCTCGTGGTAAGTTCATTAAAAAAAATGAAACAACTACTTTGGAGTATAGTTATTTTCTTATGTAAATCTCATTAAACAATGAAACAAAAATATGGAGATTAAACCTTGTTTCACCAGCTCCTTTTCTTGTATCAAGCTCTTTAGAAAATGAAACAATTACCTCTCCTATCAGGTTGAATCTTTCGCCAGATCTCATAGATGCCGATTCGAGTCTTTCTCAAAAATTGCATTTGATCCTTCTTTTCATCCACCTGTATACTTTTTTCTCCATCTAGCACAGAATTGGTGACAACCCCAAAGTCGGCGAATGAATTGAACTAGTATGTCCTCAGCCTTTGATGATCATTCTGAGTCAGCTACCTAGCTTTCAAGTCAGTGAAAATCGAAGCTACTTTTGTTCTTTCTCGCACTCCTATAAAAAAAAATGAGAAATGTAACCGAGCAACCTTTTTATCTCTTTTTTTGGGCTCGCATGGATATAAGGAAAAAGGAACCCCTAGAGTCTTCTTTAAGCTCTTTCACCTCTAAACATGAAAAGATTGTCATGATCTTGCTTCCTTTCCCACTCTGTAAAAGGTTTGAAAGGGCGTCCTTCAAGTGATAATTTATCTCTTTTCTCGGGCCTCACAGACTAAAATTATGAAAAAGGACAAACCTAGAGTCACCTTTAAGTTCTTTTTCACTCTAAATGTGAAAACCATTGAGTTTACCTTCTATGAACTCATAGTCCATCATAATCAAGGGCCCATATGGGGACAAACCATTACTTTTTCCAGCCACAGAACAAAGGAAGAGGGACTTATCAAACGTAAGTTATATCGAGCATGTGTGTTACCCCTCCTCAAGCTCATTAAATTACAAAGAGGTACTCATATATATTTCATGTGGTAATTGAAGGAAGCAAGCCAAGCAGCTTTTGAGAACACGTGAACTTTAGACGCTTCTTGAACACGCATACACTTTGTCTTTGGTACTATTAATCCAATCGGAACCTTCCTCGTGACCAACCAACTCTAAGTTTTTCTTACTCTTTTGGGTCACCCGACGAAGTCACAGTATCCATCGGTGATCATCGTGTTTTGTCCATGTCATGTTTCTACTGTTGTTCCTCACTGTTCAAGGGAAGTATCCGCCCAAGAGTCACTTCATCACAATACCTTTGTCTCAAAACCCGTGTCACCCATGTTCATTTGATCTACCAAATTACATCTCTGCTTTCTCAAGCTTGGTGGTCATTGATGGGGGATACATCAAGGTCTCTCCTTCGACGAAGTCTATTCCTCGTCGACTTCAACACATTATCCAAGAACTAGACTTGTTCACTATACTTTAGACCAGATGCCTCAGTTCACAGGCCTTCCTCACATTCGAAAAGTGGGTTTACAATTCATTCACTGACTACATGATTCCATGGATGTTTGACTTCAGCTCATCCATTCACACTCATTGGAATGTACTAAAGTAGTTTACATCATCGACCGGGTAATCAAGTGTTTCTGCCATGTTCGACATCGACATATTCACATGGTTAGATTTGTACTACATTGGGATCGATAAGAAGACCCCTGCTGGAGGATCACTGATATGTACTTTGCCCAAGTTTCAATGAATTTATCTTGAATATCTACACATGCTACTCATCACATAGATCCACTTTGTATTGGTCGGACTTGCCTTTTCATCTCAGAGATTCACTATGTATTCTTCTCTGTGGCTAAGCACCCATGAAATCATGCGAGCAGGATCCACAAATGTATTTTCGGGCTATAACTTTTGTCAATACAATTATGGATTTGGTGCGGTATTTTATGGCCCATACCTTGGAGTCTTTATCACTCAAGAACAGTATGCCTACCTTGGGTTTGAAACATAATATTTGTTTGATGGTTGTTTGCTTTCTCTACTAGGTTCTCCGAGTCCACCCCCTTGCTTTAAAGATTTGTAAAGCAAGCTCGCCATCATTCTCTCTTCCGACCTCACACTTTAGGGGCATTCTCATACACATGAAATTTGCACACCTAGGTACCTCACCCTAAGTTTTGCAGAAGTTTCATATAAGTGTCTCTATACACCTTAACAATTCATGGAATAACCTATGTCACAATCCCTAGTCAATGGAGAGGATATATTATATGAAGGCCAAAATACTAAGTACATAATATGAATTCATTATTAATATTCATGGAAAATAAATTGATTAAGTGTGAGAATCAAGTGAACATGAATTATTATTAATATCCATGGAAAAGAAAGTACTATGAGAATCCACCTCACATTGGTTTCCTATTTTTAAGGGAAGGTGGAGGATCTCATGATGGTTGAAATATTTCCTCCTTAAAACTCTTTGGAGATATATTTCCTCCCTAAAATCCTTAGGAGATATTTTCTCCTAAATATCTTAGAGATCCCTTTCTTAGTGGATCTCATGATAGATCCTCTCCATGTTAGTTAAGCCTCCAAATCCTATATAATGAGGGATTTCCATGGAGGAGGGGGGGATAGAGGAGTTTAGAGATACCAAACTTATGATCTCATGAGAAGTGAGGGGAAAGTATTGTGAAGAATCTAACTTATGATCTCATGAGGAAGATGTCATTTGGAACATCAACATTCCGTGTGTGGACTACTTAAGAAAGGGTTTGGACAAGGCGATCTTGATGAAGTTGTTGCACTCACATCTATGGTTGTAAGTATTCTTCATTATTTTTCTCATTAATACAATCAATGCTTGGCCTGTTTCTTTCAAACTTGTACTTGTTCCATATAAGTTTGTCTACAGTAGATGGATCTATGTTTGAGATAATCTCAGTAGAGTAGGAAGTCTTTTGTACTTTTGTTTGTCTTGTAGGACCTACCAAGGAGCTCAATATCGAAGCTCATCCTGGACCTTGCAGGGACAAATGACGTTCATAAGGTACATACCTTCTTCCTTCTCTTTTGTTCATCAGCTTGATTAGATATAAAAGGAAGTCAGTGTCCATGTTAAGCACCTTCTGTCTTAGAGTTAAGGGTCTAGCTCTCAAGAGGAGATATACCTGTTTGCAGGGAGATTTTCCTACAACTCCGAGCTCACCAATCTAATCCTCTAGGGTTATGAATTCGCAGACTCCCAAAGGGTCCACACTTACACATGGAGATGCATTAAATGTAGAGGCAAGGACAAGTGGGTCCAGGCCTTCAGTTGATTTAACCCTAGCATTCCATCCTCCCAATCTTCATGAAGTCCCAAACTCCCAGAGTTTCGGGTACTCCACCAGACTTTGGTTGAGCATTCATGCACAAGGGGAATGACACGTGAAAAATGGTAGAGGTGACACGTGGCCCCATCCGTGGGTGACACATGTCATGTTCTAATAGGTTCATAGAGCCTGTGAAAAGTACATATCAATGTGACACATGACACATTGAACGTGGGTCCACATCACCCTGGGTGATGTCAGCGTGCCACCTCCCTCTGGAGTGATAACCTTCCAACGCCCCTCATATCTACATCTTGCGACATGTCCACGTATATCTATAGATCTATGACCTTCATTGCTTTGCAACTTCGACGTTCGGGGAATCCACGCCTTATTCCTCCCAGAGTGGTCAACATCAACTTGACCATCGTCTGGATCAAACGGTCATGAGAGGTATCGAATCTTCTTCGGATTGACGATCCTCGTCGTTTCATGACTTCAACGTTCAGGAGTTTGGCTATGTAGTTTTCATTTTACTCCCAAAGTGGTCAATGCAGGGATGACCATGGCCTAGGTCCAATGGCAGACATTTGGTGGAAGATATATGTGATACGTGGCACCCCTAGTATGGGTCTACGTCGCCCTTGGTGACATTGTCAGGCCACGTCACTTTGGCCTTCGACACTTCAGTGATATCCTCATTCATCAACATGTCTAATCTTCCGGAGTAGGGCTTCACCAGAGTGCTTTAGAATAGTCAATCGGATGGTTGAGGAGGGTCCCAAAGGATCATTATATCCATGAATCACGTTAATTCTCAACTATGGCATTTTGGGTTTTCCCTGCTTGAAACTCCCTTTCTTCCGAAGTGGTCATAGTTGTACTGACCGTGACTTAGATATAACGGCTAGGAAGGACCTCAAAATTCCTCATATCTATGGTTCGAGTTACTTTGTAACTCCGACATTTGGGAGTTTTGGTGCTTATTAAGTCATAGCATCCCTGAGCTCCAAAATTCAGGAGTTTTGAAGCCAGAAACGAATCTTAGATCCTTACGGACTTTAGCTAAGGGTTCCAAGGTCTTTGTCATATGGGTTTCTTGGTAAGCCTCGAGGCTACAGGCTCTACCCTTATTCATTATGTGGTTAGGGTCATGGACATGATCCCCCGGTCACACGGACAGATGGTTTGAAAGGAGCACCTTCCCTCCACAATGTTTGAATTTAGTGACCTGCGAAGGTGAAATGAGGGGTAGGTATGATGGAGGTGTTCAATGAAGTCTGGACACCACCCTTATAATATAGAATCATTGCCTAGGGAAAATTTCCATGAGGGCCTTCCATCGAATACATACGTTGTAGCTTATTCTTAAACTCCCCTGAAATCCTATATCTAATAGATCTCCTGCTGCTAAGCAGGGGAAAAAAAAAACATGCAAAATACAAAGACTTACAGGAAAACAATAAGAGTTTCTAATGATTAATCAAACATTGTAAATTTAATAATAGACCCATACATTCAATTATCATTTTTACTTTAATACATAGAGATAGGAATACTTATAAGAAGACACGATAATGATGCAACTACTGAGAAGGGTTCCCGTTTTCACCCAACCGTAGGCACAACCACTCCTGAATGGATTTATCAATTGCCACCCCCTAGCTAGACCATGACGCTCTGAGAGAGATTATTTCTTCTTGATCAACAACATCTAGGGACAAAGGTTACTCTCCTCCTCCCATGAGAACTTGGAAATTGTTTTCTCTCTATACCAATCAATGGGGTCTGCAGTATTCTTTTCAACCTCGTTTATCAGCATGGACTGAAAACACTACTAGCAGTCTCTCACACCCAGAACAAGCTTGCCTTTTTTCTCTCTTCATCCGCCAGAGAGCTACATGTGCTCTCTTTTGCTTTCTATATCTTCTTCCCATGAGTTCCTTTCTCTTCTTATATTCCTCAACAATATTGTGTGGGTCTGAATCCCCGACTCATGGTTAGGTCAGGGAGTCTCTCAGATGGGTACTCTACCCATCTCCTCATTAACTCTTGATGAGGACTTCCCCAACCACCATCCTGGCTGGTAATTTATTTTTGGGTCAAAGGACTGTTCAAGGATTGAATAATTTAAATCCTGTAAGGTACTAGTCTAATGGGGGTTATCTCAACCATTTATGGTCCCCCTCACCACCTCTCTCATAACATCATGGTCTACCTTGACAAACCCCCTCCTCAACAGTTATGCAAAAATATCCATTCTATTCAATAACATGAAATAAATATATATTTACATTACCTTTTTCTAAGAAAAGTTTCATCAGTTCCAATTTCCACACATATTCAGTCTGCCCATAGTCTATAGGCAAGTTATAGTTATATTTACAAGTTGGGGGAAACGGGGGTATTACAACTCCCTCCCCCTTAAAGGAACATTGTCTCCGATGTTCTACCTGTTGATGTGTTCTGTATGCATAGAAGTAAACAAAAACGGGTATGCATGTTTCATGGAATCCTCCATTTCCCATGTAGCCTCATCTGGACCAAAGTGTTTCCACTACACCTTGACTTGTGCAATGGTTCTATTCTTGAGTGGGATTTCCTTCCTGTCTATTATGCATTGTGGCTCTGGGAGGAATTCCCCCTCTGGTTCCACCTAAATCACATACCAATCAATTATATGTATAGAATCATGTACATATTTCTTCAGTAACGAAACATGGAAAAAATTATGTTCCTTCACTGTGGGAGGAAGTGCTATTCTATATGCTATAGGTCCAACTCTATCTAGAATTTCAAAGGGTCCACAATATCGAGGTGCCATCTTGGCACAAGATCCCATTCTCAAGGATCTTTTTCGAGGTCTAACTCGGAGATACACATGATCCCCTATTTTGAACTCTCTAGGAGTCCTCTTTCTATCTACATAACATTTCTGTCTATCCTAAGCTATTTTTAGATTTTGTTTTATCTGAATTATTTTTCATTCCATTTCCTTTAACATATATGGTCTGATTGTAATTTTATCTATTGGGTTATTCCAGATGATTGGAATATTTCATTGTCTACCATAGAGGGCCTCAAAAGGGCTCATCTTTAATGATTCTTGATAGCCATTGTTATAAGCAAACTCTACCAGTGGTAGGTAGTCTTCCCACTTCTTGGGTTGTTGCACTACATGCATTGTTAACATGTCCTATAACACTTGGTTTACCCTCTCTGTTTTTCCATCAGTTTGAGGTTGATAGCTTGTAGTGAATAACAATTTAGTTTCAAAACCAACAAACTGATATTTCCAAAAGTTTGAAGTAAATTTTGTATCTCGGTCGGATATGATTTCTTTAGGAAAGCCATGTAGTCTAAATATTTCCTTCATAAAATTACTGGCAATATCTATTTTCTTTCAAGTTGATTTGACGGGAATAAAGTGAGTAGCCTTGGTTAGTTTTTCCACGACTACCATGATGGAATCATTCTGTTTGGTTTATTTTGGTAACCCTATGATGAAGTCCATGGAGATGGTTTCCCATTTCCATTCTGGAATTGGCAAGGGCTACAACAACCCTACTAGATGTTGGTTCTCTTCCTTAACCTATTGATATTCTAGACACTTAGCTAAGTAATTAGCGATGTCCCTTTTCAGTCTGGGCCAATAAAATAGCCTCCTAGTGGTTGTGATCATTTTCTGATAACCAGGATGACCAATATATGGTGTTTTGTGTAGTTCATCCATTATGAACATCTTCAAGTCGTCACAATTTGAAATATACAACCTACCTTTGTAGGTTAGTAGGCCATCATTCAACAAATCATAATCTTCATACTTCAGCCCTGCGGCTCTTGCTCTAAGTATGACTTCACAGTCTTGAAAATGCATATGTTTCTTGTGCACTTTTGACTCTCTTCTTGATATCTGATTCACAAGTGTTTACAGCTGCTAAGTGAATCACTTTCATACTTCTACTAAGGGCATCAACCACCCTATTTTCTTTTCCTTTGATATGTTTTATTTCGAAATAAAATTCACTAAGGAGAGCCATCCATCTAGCTTGTCTGGCATTGAGTTTTAGTTGATCAAACAAATACCTCAACCCACTATGGTCTGTCATGAGCACAAATCTTCTACATAGGAGGTAATGCCTCCACATTTTTAAAGCATGTACTATGACAGCCAACTCCAGATCGTGGTTGACATAATTGATTTCATGCTCATTCAATTTTATGGATTCATAGAAAATCACATGTCCTTCTTTCATAAGGACTCCTCCGAGCCCTTCCTTGTAGGCATCTGTACACACAAGGAAGTCCTTTTTTGGATCTGCAATATTTAGCACAGGTGCCTTGGTTAGAAGGTATTTCAGCTCTTGGAATCTCTCTTCACATTCTGATGTCTAAATGAATTTAACCCCCTTTTTATGAAGGGAGGTGATTGGGCAACCAATCTTGGAGAATCCCTTTATGAACCTTCTATAGTATCCTGTTAGGCCCATAAAGGATATGATATTAGATACATCCTTTTGGGTAGGCCAATCCGTAATGGATCTTATCTTGTCAGGATCAACTACCACTCCTCCTTCAAAAATAACATGGCCTAAGTAATGGACCTGTTTCTAGAAAAAGTCACACTTACTAAACTTAGCGTAGAGCTGATGTTGTCTTAGTACTTGAAGCACTAACTTGAGATGTTCTTCATGCTCTTCCCTACTCTTAGAGTAGATCAGAATTTCATCAATGAAAACCAACACAAATCTATCCAAGAATTTACTGAGTACATTATTCATTAAGCACATAAAATTGGTTGGTGCATTGGTAATCCCAAATGGCACCACCACAAATTCATAGTGACCATATCTTTTCCTAAAGGTCATTTTGTGGGTTTCTTCATCCTTAATTCAGAATTGATGGTATCCAGACTTTAATTAAATCTTGGAGAAAATTGTAGCACCCCTTAATTGGTCAAACAAGTCATCGATCCTTGGTAAGGAATACTTATTCTTAATAGTCATCTTATTGAGTTGTCTATAGTCTATGCACAACCTGAGGGTGCCATCCTTATTTTTAACAAACAAGGTTGGTGTTCCCCATGGGGACACACTAGGCCAAATGTATCCTTTGTACAACATATCCTTTAGCTACATTTTGAGCTCAAGTAGCTCTAGTGTACTCATCCTATAGGGCATTCTAGACACTAGCACCACTCCTGGTACAAGTTCTATTGAAAAGTCAATATATATTCTTGGAGGTAGGCCTGGTACCTCTTATGGAAACACATATTTATACTCTCTTAATATGGGGTGGTCCTCTAGGCTTGTTTTATTGTCCTCAATAGAGTTCAACACTTGTATTGCATACAAAGGACATCCTTTTCTGCAATATTTCTTCACTTGAAGGGCTGATATTTGTCTCACTGAGACAGGATTTTGAATCCCTTGTAGGGTTATTTTTCTCTCCTCTGCATCTTCACACTCCAAAGTTTTATTGTAACAATCCAACTTGGTTTTATGGGCAACAAACTAGTTCATGCCAATCAGTAGGTCATAAGATCCTAGAGGGAGTATTTTTAAGGTGGATTGGGTGGGTAGTCCATTCATAATGAATTGGCATGCTTGTATGACTTTTGTTACATTTATTTTGGTTCCAGTGGCTAGTTGTACCAGCCATGTTTTAGCATGTTTTACTTGCTTCAATTTAAATTTCTCAATAGTTCGAGGGGAAACATAACTCATATTAGAACCAGGGTCAATTAAAATGGAAACTAGTTGGTTGGTAATCATACCTTCCATCTCCACCACTAAAGCTTGGTGGTCAGCTTGTCTATTATCCAAGGCTGCATAGATTTGTGGCATGTTGCTAGCCACATCATTGACTGTGGAAGCCTCTTGGACGTTATAGACCCTCCTATTTTTTTGTTTCCTATGTGGACAGTCCCTTAGCAGGTGTTCTTCTCCACAACCCTAACATTTAAAAGGCTCTCTCTTTGTGTTATCATTCTTACCTAGGGCTGCTCCAAAGTGTTTATTACCACTCTGAGATGGAAAATTCTGTTGATATACACTTCTAGTAGGAAGGCTCATCTTAGAAATTTTCCCATGGTTCTTAAATGTTGAGGATTTAAACCCCTTCTTCTTGAATCCCAAATTAATTTTCTTCTTCCAATCCTCATGAGGTTCTATCTTAGTCTTGAATTTTTCATAGAAATACCTTGCCTTCTGGATAGTATCTTCTAAGTTCTTTGGCTCATAAAATTCAATTATGTCCTGGAAAGACTAAGGAATTCCACTAATGAATTGTTGCATCTTTACCTTTTCATCCTTTATGTAGGGAACATACCTCATCAACTGAAGAAATTTATTGATATATTCATCTATTGTGAGTTGTCCCAGCTTGAGTTCATAGAACTCCTTGGTCTTCCCATCAAAGTATTTCTTTGACATATACTTCTTCTTGAAGTATTTCTCAAATTATTTCCATGACAAGTCCTTCTCATGGATTCCTTTCACATTCCTAAGGTCCTCCCACCAAATGGAGGCCTTTCCATTCAGGTTGAAAATGGATATTCGAGCCTTTAAGTTTTCAGAGTAGTCATGTAATTTGAAGTACTTCTTCAAGCCAAGTAGCCAAACTTTTGCTTCTTCCCCCTTTTTAATTTCTCCATCAAATATGGGTGGTTTGGCTTTCTTAAAATCTTCAGGGTCATGGCTCTTGTAATGTTTCCTCTTCTTTCTTCTCCCTTGGGAACGTGAACTGATATTTCCACTAGAACATTCCTTGGAGTTGTCATTTTCCTCACTAGAGGATTCTTCCATTGAGTGTCTCTTGGCTCCATGTTGGGCCTTCTTTGAGGTGCTCCTCCTTGTGTGGCCACTTTCAAGTCCATGATTTTGTATCTATGGTGGACTTGGAGTTTTCTTAGTACAATGTCTGTCCACGTGACTGGCTGTTGGTCCACGTTGCAGTTGCCTTTGTATATCTGATAGGATTTGTAGTAGGACTGCGTTAATTTCAGTTTGTTTTTCCTTTTCTTTTATCATCCTTTCATTGTCAACCTTACAACTCTGCAATTCTTCCATGATATTTCTTACAGTTTTAGTCAAATATGGAGGGGTTTCCACCGCCCTCCTCTCATCAGATTATTCCTCTCTATTGTGGTATGTTTCCCCCAATTCATGGTGTGTCACCATCCTACATGTTGTAGTTTTCATGTTTCCCACTGACCACTTGAGTGATGATAAAACATTCTTTGTTAGTTAATTATCTTACTAGTTTAGGAATAACACATACAATTTATAAGGTGGAGTCAGCTTCTTTATTTGGAACACTAACAACACCCATTTCAGACTTTCAAACATAAAACAACAAGATAAAGTCTCATTCCTGTCTTCGGTAGTGGTTGAATAAGTTTCTTATGAAAGGGAAAGTGTTGGCCCTTGACCAATTTTTGGGAGATCCTTGGGAAAGTTTGACCTATTTTGGGACTTCGACAACCTGTCGAAGGTAGAGCGCAAGACAAAGTGGATATCGTGGGATCTCGATCCCCTTTTTGGGTCCTTTTTGGGATTGGGAATATGTAATGGGTATGGGATGTTAGCCCATGGGTTTACCCATGTTTAGGCCTATTTTGTAATGTATAAATAGATGTCTAGGCTATGTAAGGGAGACAGACAAGATATGCATATCTATGTAACACAAATCGCTAAGTGCTAGATCTATGTGATAGAAGGATTGTAAGTGCTTTGTGCATACTATGTGAGACTTGCAGAGCTATGTGCAAGGAATTGTAAGAAGGCTCGATGCTATAACCTAGCTCGAAGAAGGAGGATCTGGCGGAGTGCGTGCAAATCTTGTGTCTTCTACAGAGTAGAATTTTGATGCTATGTGCCTGTAAGAATATTGACTGAAGATAATAAAGAAGAAGAGTTGGTGGACGTAGCCCTAGGGTGGGGGTGAACCATGTATACGTTGTGTTGCTCTACTTTATGCAATGTCTTGATGTGTTTATGTCTTTTCTTGCTAAGTTCTTTGATATAGATAGATAGATCTATTTATGTTTTGTCCTAACGATGTATATGGATGTTAGATCTGATCTATGTGAATGTGCTTTGTGCTTGAATCTTCTAGATGTAATCTACCTCTCTATGATAAGTGCTTAGCTACATCAGATCTGAGTGAATGATGCGATGCTCTATGTTATCTGCGGAGTAGATAGTGGTTAACTATTGGTGAACTATCGATGCTAATTGCTTTGTTAAGTATTACAATCACAGATCTGTGTCCTAGCTAAGGTTGAAGACACCTGAGTCCTGCAACCACCCCTGCCTTTACCTCGGGTGAGACTTCATCTGCTTCACAGGTGTCGTCGAAAGGGCTAGTAGTTAGGGTTTTGTTGGTGCATTGTTGTAGCGTTGAATCTTAGGTCTACCCCTGTGCCAACAAATGGTTTTGTTGCCAGGAACTAAAACTATGATTGTTGGGAACTAAGGAAGAAGAAGCTTTGTACAAAGATCCATCGAAGCTCTATGTATGGATCTGTCGTTCTAGTGTGCAGTATTCTACTTGATTTATAAAGCTCTGTGCTAAAGAAAAGAGGTCATATCTAAATAAAAGAGGTCAGATCTAAAAAAAAGAGGTCAGATCTGAAGAAAAGAGGTAAGATATGAATGCTTTGTGCTTTAAGAAAGGTAAAAGTGAGAAATTTTTCTTAAAGAGGTAAGATCTGCAAGCTTTGTGCTTTGATAAAGGTAAGAATAGTGAAACATTCTAGATCTGAAGGATTTGTGCCTTGTAGAAGTAAGATAAGTGGAAAATTTTGTTTCAAAAGTATGTATCTAAGTATGTTTGATAGATTTTGTCCTAGCTTGAAAACTAGGGCACTAATAGATGAAAGAAGGTTTGTTATGCATAGATCTGATAATAATAGTGACAGATATGTTATACCTATGCATAGCAAGAATGTTTGGACTAACAAGTGGATGCAGGATCCTAGAAAGAACTATTTGCAGGTTAGCCACTATGATCCTAGTGCGCAATATAGGAAAGGTTGGGGATCATTTAAAAGAAAGAGAGGATTAACCCTCTGTTACAGTTGCAGAAAACCGGGACATCTTGCTAAGGAATATCCTGGAAGAAGACCTAGTTGTCTTAGTTGCAAAGCTCTAGACCATGAAGTATTGGATTGCCCTAGAATGATTGCTAAGGTAGAAGGAATTAACATGAGATCAGAAAACCCTAAGGCAGATCCAGAAATGGAAGAACCCCAGAAAGAATCAGAGAAAGTATTGCTACAGATAAAAGAAACCCTGAATGACCATCGACATGTCATCTTATCAGAGATCTTCAAAGAAAAAGAATTCCTTGAAGAAAGAATAGGAGACTTCGACATTGACTATGTTCTAGATGAGGAAACACAGGTGAATATCATGACAGAAAGAACTTGGGAACTTTTAGGGAAGCCTGCTATGATTCCTTCATTGGGAGGAATAGGGCTATTTAGAGGAAAGTTGATAAACCTATGTGGAAATCTCACCCAAATCTCTATGAAAGCCAATGGAACTTCGGCAGAAGAGGATTTTGAGATTATTAAATTTATTGAGAACAACACCCCATTTACCATGTTACTAGGAAAACCTTGGATTGGAAAAGATCAAGCCAGGAGGAAGGAAGAAAAAGAAGTTTCAGAGCAAAAGAAGCAAGAGTTAAAAGATTTCATAACTAGAAGGATCGCACACTTGATTGAAGAATAGGAGAAAAGATCGAAATCTATTTAACACCAGAGACCCAGATGTCGAATTTGAAATAACACTAGATGACCCACAGAATATCGAAGTACCTATTCCAAATAATGAAGAAGTATCACCCTCAAATCTTAGGAAAGAATCTCAACAGCGCGAAGTAACTATGCCAAAAGAAAATAAGAATCATAATGGAAAAAGGAATACTGAGACGAAGCTCACTGGAAAGAAGGATAGAAAGATAAGTAAGAAGAGAGCTAAGATTGACAAGTTACATAAGGTTCTAGAAGGAAATTCGCAGAAGGAAAATTTGCAAAATTGGAGCTTCGTCGGGATAACAGAACAACGTCACATGGCACTTCACCATGGTGAATAAATATAGTCGTTGGGAACAATAGAACCATTTGGCCGACCCTACGAATAGGTAGAAAGGAATTTATGGTTCTCCAAAGACCATTGGACCGCATCGTAACGGACAGAACAGAGTTAATGAAGGATTCTCGCCCATTCCAAGAGATTTGTTGCCAAGTTATCTATTTATCCCATCATCCCATGCACCGACAACACTTTTTCTAACCATGAATTTGAGCCCACAGACTCGTTGATTTTACATAGTGATCATTGCGCTATTTCCCTCTAGCCCATTGTAGTGTCTAAGCTACCCCCCGAACCCAAGTTTTCCAACCCTGAGCGTGTATGTTGGACGAGTTCAGCATTGCAGAGAAATTTTTTGAATAATTTCTCATTGACCTCATGACTGAAAGAGTCATGTCGATGTCTGCAGGTGTACAATCATCATCGATAAGAGGACTGCAAGCATCTTCGTCAACTACTTGCGGATCGGGGCCATCCTGACCAACATCAGAGAAGAGACCCAAGCACAGAAATGACCTAGCCAACACGAAGTTGATTCCATACATATTTCCCAATTACATCCTGCCTCTAGCTGGCATGGAGAATCATGATAGTGTACCACGAGATTTCGAATACACCATAGTGACTGCATACCTCCCGAAGGGGATACACGTAGTTTGAACAGACCAAGATAAGATTGCAGCACTAAAGTTTAGTGATTTCAACCTCGTAGATCACAAGATATATGGCATCCTCGCCCCATACAAGTACCTAACCAGAACTAAAGGGAAGAACTCGAAGATCATCCCTCAGCCGTGGACGATGAACCTCGCGTAGTTCACCCTACTAAATGTCATGAAGATCCCAAACTTCAGACGACACCGGGAAGTCAACACCTATGTCAAGTTTCTACTGTCGTGTTACCATGGCGGATACTTATGGCTAGACCACCGTGTTATAGCTGAACCAACATTGATCCACAGGATCACAGGCGTGAGTATGTAAGGACCTGACCCACAGGACTTTTATCCAAGAAAAGCCACAAAACACGCACTATCACAAAAGATCAAGGATACCTATGGCGATGTTGAGAAGGGCACAAGAGGCTACAACGTACCCTCCATCCAGAGTGGAGCAGTGTGCCTCGCATGTCAACTAATAGCTGGAAAGTTAGTAAGGAAGAATCGAATTATGCAGGTTACCGGCTTCATCATTGACTTCACAGGGAAGTGCGCAGAAGGCCTACAGATGAATTGGGCAAAGTACCTAGTTATCCAGTTGGAACTACACTGCAGAGAAGCACAGGATTAGGGTTACGAATTTCATTTCATCTGGCTCTTGGTCCTCATTGCATTTGTTTCCTGGGAGATGCCGGAAGGATCAACCTTCCCAGACATAGAACCGTTCAAACCGCTTGCCGCGAAGTTCGCTACCTTGTGGTATTCAACTGATATGAAAAAATAGTGGCAGTCAAACGTTGTATTTCATACATATTACCTCTAGCTCAAGAGATCCATTGAAGTTGAGCCTCACATGAATTTGAACACCTTACAGAGGTTCTGACCCCTGATGAAGTTTAGCGCATATCAACACTTCACCTACATTACAGCACGGGCAGATGGACATAAAGAGCAGCTCCAGTCATATTATAAGCTTATAGAAGAAGACCTAGAGGAGATCACTAAGGAGTGTTCCATTGATCTCCTTATCTTTGCCAACCCTACAGAGATATCTGATATTGATATCCCAAAGGACACTCATAAAGAACAGACTACACCTGGTACAAGCAGACAGAAGAAGACTAAGGAGGTACCCGACCCCTAAGTACCCTTTTTAGTGGCGGGGCATCAAAATTTCACTTTCCTCTCAACATCTCTAAACCTCTTCTTAATGACACCGTCGTCTTCTACTCATCAAAATCTTTCCAACGACTATCGTCATGCTAAAAAATGAGCCCTGTATCAGAATTTACGACCCCTTAAAGTTTCGGGGTCTGTTGGAAGCAGACCAAAGCAGAAAGAAAGGAAATTTTGGGAAAGAAAGCATGCACGAGGAAAGTGACAGCTGGAAGGAAGAACAACACGCACACATGCAGGGAATACCTAACAACGGTAGGGTTAGGGTTTTGGTAATATATTGTAACAGCTAAAGAGACATAAAATATATAAATATAGATACCTAGGAATCATAAGCGGTTCGATTTTACTAGGGTTCGATTTGGAGTAATATAGAGTTTAGCTAGTTATCTATGATTTGTTGTGATATGTAATATTTTGTTGTATGACCTACTTTTGTAAGATGTTGAGCTGAAGAGGACAAAGGAGGGAAGATCTTGAGGGTTAGATCACAGGATGAGGAGCCTAGTGCGATCTAGTCCGCCTCATATAGATCTTACCTGACTAAGAAGAATTGTAACGCTCATGGCACTGTAGATGCGGAAATACTATAATAAAAGAGTCGAGAGCCAGATATTTGTGGACATAGCCTAGGAGGGGGTGAACCACGGTAACATCTTTGTTATGTGATGAATGCATGCATATCTTTATCGTCTTTCAGTAGTTATTGTTATGTTAATGAATGAGTTGCTATATTTCCTATTTATTCCCAAATGAAAGTATATTAAGGTTACAAGTTATAATAGTAGTTCAATATACATTTCTCATATCTCGCACTCAATCCTAGGCTATAAACACATGAGTATTACAGCCACCCTTTAAATCTATCTCGGGTGAGACTACGCAACGCATTCTGTGTGTTGCGTTGCCTTCTGGTTTACCAGGAGGGCCGATAGTTTTAGAGGCTTTGTTGGAAACCCAAATAGACATGAACCCTAGGTCACTCAGTACGAACTCAGATAGAATAGAAGAGTAAACTAACAAATGGTTATGTTGTCGTTGGTAGGAACAAGAGAGGATTGAGTAGATGAGATAGGTTGAGCAAGAGAAGAGTAAAGAAAAGAAGAAAACAATGAGCTACGAGAATGGGATGTTGAGACCATGGAATCCCAAAAAACAAGAGATCAAAACTTGGCTAAGAACCAAAGAGATGGAGTTTTCATAGAAAGATAACTGAAACCCTAGAATAACACCTCGTAAATATCTAGAGAAATACGTGTTTATTGATTTACGCGAAGACTTTTTCTGTTATTTTCCAGACTTATTGCAGGAGTGGATACTAAGGTTTAAGGATAACCACGCAACAGACCGGATATGATAGTTAGAGTGGACCCCAGTACATATTGAGTAGTTACAACATGTGAACAAAAAATTCCCCAGTGCTGTAGACTTTTGGCTCGACATTATTGTGGCAGGCTTTATAACAGAGTTTGCAGTAGACACAACGAAGTCGTATAGCGCAGTGGATCAAGAGTTTCTAGGAAGACCTCGAGGAAGGTACATTCAATCATTGTATACTTCTATCAAGGTACTACTATCTAACAAAGGTGTAATGACAATGGATTCAGACAACTACACTTCCCTACTTGCATGGGGGAAGGGGGGAAGCACTGACAAAAAGAGGAGAAATGGAAGGAGGAAAGGATATGGGCAAGAAGGAGGAACCCTTTGACCCGATCATGATGGATGACGACCAAATCAGGTGGATCTTGGAGACAATTGGAAAAACACGTAGCAGAGTACCCTACCAATACAAGGTGAATACCAAGAAGAGAGTTGTATCCGCGAGGGAAGTCTTGGCGAGTGATGAAGAAGAGGTAGAGGATCTTTGGGCTATGGAGTAGATTGAGGAAATCCTATGTGAAAAATATGAGAGGAAGACAAGAGGTCCAAGAATGGGAAGAGAAGGCAACAATCCTATCCATATTAATGTCAGTGTGGAACCCATAAACCCATGTGTGACTAATACACCAAAGAGAACACCGCCGTTTAGACAACTGAAGTTCAGAAGAAGTCTGACAGTAGGAAGTACGTCTACACAAGGAGAAACAACTGGAGGGACTAGTTCAGGCAGCACTATCCAAGTATCTACACCGCATGGAGGTAGTAGTTCAACATTCATAATGGAAGGACATGATCCTACCATCAGGCTACCAGAATTTAAGGGAGAAGTGTCGGAGGACCCGGAAAAACATTTGTTCATCTGCGAGAAGATTTGGGAAGAAAAATAGATTACAGATGAAGATACTAAACTGGCACAGCTAGCGATTACATTAAGGGATCATGCACTTGATTGGTACATGAGATTGGATACACACAATCCACCAGGGACAACCAAAAAAATTGCAGACATCAAGAAACTACTGATCAACAAGTTCCAGAAGCCGAGTTCAGAAGATCAGTACATGAACGAGATGATCGAAATTAGACAAAAAATGGGAAAAATTGTATGGGAGATTGACCATAGATTCAAGCGACTGAAGGGGAAGTTGAAATATCTCATGACCGATATGAAACATTGGCACTTGTTTGTCAATTCACTACTCCCACACTTAAAATATCCACTGCGACAACAAAAGTTTCAGACACATGCAAAGGCTCTACAGGAAGCTCTGCAACTAGAAGAAAACCAGTATCAACAGACAGATCCATCTATCAAAGAACTAAAGGAGGATTTGAAGAACTTAATTTTTCAACTCAACCAGAATAAGAATAAGGATAAATGGGAAGCCGTTTGGTGGACTACATGTAGGATGGAGGGGCAACACAAGAATGAATTGTTAGAAAAACAAGACCGTGGAGCAATAAAATAAAATAAATGCGCAAACAAAACATAGAAGATACACAATACAATAGAGACACATATTTACGTGGTTCACCCAGTGTGGGCTACATCCACCAGAGAAATTGCCAGGTCCTTCCTTTATTATTATCTAGCATATGAAGGGATACAACCTATAACAAACCTGTTGTAACTTCCTCTTCTTTCTCTCACTGTCTCTTCTCTCAAAATACAATATTCCAAATAATACAAAGCCGCAATACATTTCCCTCACAAAAGAGGGTTTCCTTCTAGGTAAAAAAACACTAACATAATTTCTACCGTCAGATCTGCAACCTTATAATGAACGGTCAAGATTTACAATGAAATTACAATATACATTTACAAGGCATTTTTTCCTTTGGGGGCAACCCCCCTCTGCACTCCCCCATGTGGAAGAGTGTACATACTTCTGGGGTGTAAAGTCTTCATGGGGTATAAACACGGCTGAAAGAAAAGACCTTTGAAATCAGGAAGATAATCAGGCTCCACAACCAACACGAATGTCAAACATTCGCGCAGTATATGGTAGTCAGAGTGCCAAACCCAGTACCAATAGGAGGACTATGGTGTGAAGTCTATAAGAAACTAGGCCACGACCCATATCATTGCCCTATGATGCAAAAATACCAGACATTCCCAAAGAGTTCGTATTGCACATTTTGCAAGTCAGTGGCGATGACGACAAATATTGTAGAACTATGGAGTTGATGCGAGAAAGGACATCAAATGCATATAGAGAGCAGGAAAAAATGATGAATGGGCAAGCCACACCACATTTTAGTCAAGTTCCATTTCCATACAACACTACACAACAGTAGTATAATACTGCGCAACAACCATATAATACCACGCAACCACATTACAACACAACACAGACTCAGTACAATACTTTGCAGTACAATCAGATGCCTTAGTACAATGCATCGAGAGGAGATAAAGCAGGCTACAGAGGTGGAGGATGAGTGAGAGGAGGTTTTGGATGAGGTAGAGGACTATTGGTTGTCACAATTGTAAACCACCCGGACATTATGCAAGGGAATGTCCACTTCCACCAACAACATGTATGTATTGTCGCGCATCAGACCATGTTACAAAAGAATGTCTGACAATACTAGTAAAGATTCAAGAGAAGAGAAACAAGAACAACCAGAATGTTCAGTGGATCTCAACCGAAGCAAGGGATGAAGGATGACACATCAACATAGTTACCCATGAAGAAGAACGTTGAACCAAGGAAGCAGTTCGACACGCAGAACGAGAAGGGGATATTTAAAGAAGCTAGACAATAATTTCATAAGGAAGACATGCCACAAACTTCAACTGAGCAGCAAAGAAAGGAAGCACCAGAATACGATATGCCTCTGTATTGGATCATACCAATGAGATACATTCCATGGGACAAGTAAGTACAATCAAATACTTTATGCAATCATGTGTAAAAGTATTAAATGATCCATCAACTCTGAAAATTATCCAAAACATATTAGAAAAATGTAGTACGGAGATCAAAGGAACACTAGAACAAAAGACAGTCAATCACCTACATACTAGGAGAAGAACAAGTAGGGAGTTCAGACTGAATGAAAACATTGGAGACATCATATTGGCTCTAGGATATGAGGTCAAAGTATTACCAAAGAAGACATGTCAATGTATGGGAGAGCCAACATTAGGATATTCACCAGTTCAACTAAAACTAGAAAACCAGCATAGACTCCCACCAATCGGTACATTAAAAGGAGTGATAGTAGACCTGGATGGGCTACACACTAAAGAAGATTCTTAAGTCATCGAAATAGTGGACGACACAACACCATACCCAGCATTGCTTGGCTTGGATTGGGAATTTGAAAACCAGGCCATAATCAATCTAAAGACACGAAAAATGACATTTGATTCAGGTGAATATAGGGTCATCACACTATTAGACCCATCAGAAGGGGAAAGGTTTATAGAACCTACTTGCTTAGACTTAGAGGAAATCATCCAGTTGTACAGAACAACTGTGCACGATGAATATTATGTAAACCCAATTGCAGACATAATACTCAGTTGGTGGAGCATTACTTCATGTGTAACAGACTCAGATACCGGTTTAGAGAACTGGAAACAAAGGCTACACAAAGTTTCCATGAGGATATGTGCACGAATAGACCGCGCAGTAAGATGGATAGGTACAGAGATAAGGGAACCACCCAGTTTCCATGGAATAAGCGATCTGGAAACATTCTTGGCACAATATGAAGATGAAGTTCCATAGCACCAAAGACTGTTAGCACTTGACATAACACTCAAGGCCACACCAACAAGATGGTGGGGCACACATAAAGAGACAATCATAGATTGGTACGAATGTAAGTGGCTACTACACATAAAGTTCAGCGCAGAGCGGAAACAAAACAAGCAACATAAGTATGATGGACATGGGGCACCATTGGAACACTTGGAGACATGAAAAACACTGTGGAAATTGACACCCCGAGAGGAATGGCCCCATTATTTTGTACATACTCTAGAGGGAATACCAGTGAATTGGTATACAGACTAGGAACTATGCAGAGCAACTGCGACCTGGACGGTATTACAACAGAATTTTACAGTCACTTTCTCATTAGAAGGAATAGTAGAATATGTCATAAGCTGACCATAATGGTATTCTGAAACACAAATGGGAGTCATTGGAACCTTGAGCCAGCCACCACCACCGAAGAAAGACAAGAAACAGGTACCTAGGTCACCTCGCAAGCAAATTGTCACATCTCTCGTCCTACCGCGTATACCAGATGAGGTATGGGTGGAATCAGGCTTGCTTGGGTAGATTGACAAACTAAAATACTCAGACCACAATGTAGCGGACACAGACAAGTTTCCAGAATTTGCAAAGAGAGTGTACTTGGAGACTGTGGGCATAAATTCGATGGGGGAGCCGATTGATCATCCACTCCAATGGTCAACAAGGTTGGAGAAAACAAGAATTTTAGGTTTGTTGGATCTACCACATTTTGGCAGAGGTCCATACGTAAGCGGGTGCGTCCAACAGTTGTTAGCATCCACACATGGTGGGGACATATGGTTGGACAAGAGCATCTCGATAGACATAGATCTTATTGCAAACATGACAGGGTTGTCATCCCGGGGCATTTCCTGGACGACAAAGCCAAGGAAAAAGCACTAGCAGAAGAGATGAAAAAGAAGTATGGCACCGACAGGGGGACACGAGGAATCATAACCAAGAGGATCAATGATGTCACAACACAAATGGGCGCAAAAATATTAGCCTATAAGCTACTAAGAAAATGTCGCAGGGAGGAAGTTTCGGCTAGGGTTGTCGCAGTTGCAGCTCAGTGTGTCGAGGGAACCCCAGTGAACTGGGCACCCTATATCTTGAACTTGTTCCTGGATGACTGCAAGGATGCACAGGACCTAGGAATAGAGTTTCACTTTTCATGGCTAATCATGTTAATAGCCTTTATGGGATGGAGGGAAACAAGATACGTAACTTTCGTTACCAGAACCAAACCTAATCAGGGAGAAAGATATTTATTGTTGAAAGCCACGTCGAATGCTAGGCACAAAAGGATGAACGGGTCCATATTTGAAGGATACCTACACGATTTGCAGGAGGCCATAAGAAACATGTGGAGAATGACACCAGAGGCTTTCGTGCGGTTTTGGGACATCGCCAACTTCAAGGACATAGGACATGTGATGTGGATACAAGCGTGGAAGGACCTCGATAAGTAGTGGCTACAAATGCGCTACTGTATAACAGAGGGTGACATCGACATGGTAATCAAAGACTGGGAATATGAATGGAAGATTCCAGTCCTCACCCAAGACTTTCTGGAAAGGACACCGGAAGAAGAGGAAATGCAGGGAGAAACACAGCCTCAAGAAGTCCCAGTGCCCAAGAAACAGAGGATGGTCTAGACAAAGAAAAAGCAGACAGACGAAGGGGCAGCTAAGATAGGGACCCAAAAGGGGACAAAGAACACTACGCAGCCGACTCAAGTGCAGCAGAAATAGTTTGAGGCAGTGTAGGGGACCGCACCAAATCCCAACTCACAGAAACCAGGTGGGAATAAGAGGTCAGCCACGCAAATAGGAGGAGTGCGAAATAATATGAAGGCGCAAAGAACACCTCCAGAATATATGATCATGGATTATGATGGGGAAATGATAGCCCGAATGGTCCAGGATTATCTATTTGAGGATTTTGACAATGATGTGCACCATAGGGACAAGATTCAAGAGGAGTTGGCAGACATACGACATTTTCTCAAGCAAATCGGGGAAGTACATATAGCAGGAAGCAACATGGAAACAAGGCCATCAGCACCATAGATAGAGGAAATATGGGAAGAAGGCAAGCGCGAGGTGGGAACAACCAGAATGTTTAGTGGATCTCAGCCGAAGAAAGGGATGAAGGAAGGAACATCAACATAGTTACCTGCAGAGGATCTAAAACATGGGATGATGTAGTCTGACCAGAGCCACTACAACACCAATGGGTGAAGAAGAACGCCGAACCAAGGAAGCAGTTCGATGCGTAGAACAAGAAGGGAATATTTAAGGAAGCCAGACAACAATTTCATAAGGAAGACATGTCGTCGAATTTAATTGAGAAACAAAGAAAGGAAGCACCAGAATACGAGATGCCTTCGTTATTGGATCATACCAATGAGATACATTCCATGGGAAAAGTAAGTACAATCAAAGACTTTCTGCAATCATGTGTAAAAGTATTAAATGATCCATCATCTCTGAAAATTCTCCAAAACATATTAGAAAAATGTAGTACGGAGATAGAAGGAACACTAGAACAAAAGACAGTCAATCAACTACATACTAGGAGAAGAACAAGTAGGGAGTTCAGACTGAATGAAAACATTGGAGACTTCAACATGGGAGACATCATACTAGATCTAGGATATGAGGTCAATGTATTAACAAAGAAGACATGGTAATGTATGGGAGAGCCAACATTAGGATATTCACAATTTCAACTAAAACTAGAAAACCAGTACAGAGTCCTACCAATCGGTACATTAAAAGGAGTGATAGTAGACCTAGATGGGGTGTTCACTAAAGTAGATTTTGAAGTCATCAAAATAGTGGACGACACAACACCATACCCATCGTTTCTTGGCATGGATTGGGAATTTGACAACTAGGCCATAATCAATCTAAAGACATGAAAAATGACATTTGAGTCAGGTGAATATAGGGTCATCATGCCATTAGACCCATTAGAAGGGGAACGGTTTGTAGAACCTACTTCCTTAGACTTAGAGGAAATCAGCCAGTTGTACAGAAAAACTATGCACGATGAAGATTACGTAAACCCAATTGTAGACAGAATACTCAGTTGGTGGAGCATTACTTCATGTGCAACAAACTCAGATACCAATTTAGAGAACTGGAAACAAAGGCTACACGAAGTTTCCACGAGGAGATGTGCATGAATAGACCGTGCAGTAAGATGGATAGGTACGAAGATAAAGGAACCACCCAGTTTCTATGGAATAAACGATCTAGAAACATTATTGGCACAATATGAAGATGAAGTTCTAGATAACCAAAGACTGTTAGCACTTGACATAACACTCAAGGCCACACCAGCAAGATGGTGGGGCACACACAAAGAGACAATCACAGATTGGTACCAATGTAAGCAGCTACTACGCATAAGATTCAACACAGAGAAACAGCATAGAAAGAAATAGAAGTATGATGGACATGGGGCACCAGTGGAACACTTGGAAACATGCAGAACACTATGGAAATTGACACCCCCAGAGGAATGGCCCCATTATTTTGTACATACTCTAGAGGGCATACTAGCGAATTGGTATATAGACTAGGAACTGCACAGAAAAATTGTGACCTGGACAGTATTACAACATAATTTTACAATCACTTTCTCATTTGAACATGAGAACCCCAACATAGATGCAACTCTTAAAAAGATAAGAGGGGTGATATTCATCAAAGAACCAGAAGTTGAACTCATAGTAGAAGAGAAACAAAGGAATAGACAGACAGTCAAGGAACTGTTGTCATGTTACCATGTGCACAAAGATGCACCAGACGAAGACGACCCACATGATATTCAGATCGAGAAAGCGGAAGGTGAGAGAGAAGTGGAAGGTCCACCTATAGAATCAGAAGTTATTTCCATGTCGATCAAGGTAAAGAAAGTCAACATTGGGATAGTTGAGCATCACAAATTGGCCATCATTGGAGACTACTAGGATGAACAAAAAGTGGAAAGTATAACAGAGTTATTGCGTGAGTACAACGATCTGTTTCCCACAACATTTACAGAGATGAAGGGTATAGCCGGAGAGCTAGGAGAAATGAAGATACCACTTAGACCTGAAGCGAGACCAATCAGACAACGGCCATATAGATTGAATCTAGTATATAAGAAGAAAGTCAAAGATGAGATCGACAGGATGCTCAAAGTCGAGATCATAGAATCGGTCGAAGAATCAGAATGGATAAGCCCGATGGTAGTTCAGGACAAGAAACAAGGAGGAATACGGATATGCATCGACTTGAGGAAGTTGAACGATGCATGCCTACATGACCCATTCCCTGCACCTTTCACGGACGAAGTGTTAGAAAACGTAGGAAGACATGAAGCTTATTCATTCACTGATGGATTCTCAGGCTACCACTAGATTAAGATAGCACAGGAATACAGATACAAGACCACTTTTGTGATAGAATGGGGGTCTTACCAGTACATAGTCATGCCATTTGGACTGAAAAATGCACCAGCAATATTTTCCAGAGTAATCATTGTTGCGTTTAAGGAATTCATCCACCAGTTTCTAGAAGTATACTTGGATGATTGGACAATCTATAGCTTGTTGAAAGCACATGTATAAGTCTTACGGATAATGTTAGAAAGATGAAGACAACGCCAGATATCACTAAAAATTAATAAATGCATATTTGGAACACCTTTTGGGATACTATTAGGCCATATAGTATGCAAACAAGGTTTACTAGTAGATCCTGCAAAGATCGCAGTAATTGTTAACTTACCGCCACCAAAAATAGTCTGTCAGCTAAGAGCGATGTTGGGACACATAGGATACTATAGGAAGTTTATCAAAGGGTATGCACATATTACTGCACCAATGGAAAATTTGTTAAGAAAGGATACAAAGTTTCAGTGGAACGACGAGTGTCAACACGGTCTGGATACCCTTAAGGAAAATATGGTCACCGCACCAATATTAGTATTTCCAGACTGGGAGAAGACATTCCACATGCATGTAGATGCATCAGCCATAGCACTTGGAGCTATCTTGGCGCAGCTAGGAGAGGGTGATTTGGATCACCCCATAGCCTTTGAAAGTAGAAAACTATTAGAATCATAGAAGAACTACAACACCACAGAGAGAGAAGGCCTAGATATGGTCTATGCACTACAAAATTTCAGACACTACTTATTGGGAAAACACTTTAATATGTTCATAGATCACTCGACCCTGAAATACCTAGTCAATAAGCCAGTGTTGGGGGAGAGAATCTGTTGATGGTTATTTCTATTTCAAAATTTTGACTTTGAAGTAATAGTCAAGCTAGGAAAATTGAATGCAAGACCTGACCACATATCAAGAGTCACAAATGGAGAAGAACCTACAAATTTAGAAGACAACTTCCCTGATGCACAATTATTCTCAATCCAGATCATTGATGAATACTTCAAATATATCATTTAGTACTTGAGCACAGGTATTGCGCCGCAAGAATATAACACCGTATAGAAGAAAATTCTCGTAGTCTGGGCTGTAGACTATCAATTGATCGCAAGACACTTATACAAAATGGGTGCAGATAGCATCTTGCAAATATATGTGTTAGAATAAGAAAGACCAAGGGTGTTAGCAGAAGCCCATGAGGGAATAGCAGGAGGACATTACACAGGCAAAGCTATTGCGCAGAAGGTATTGCGCGCAGGACTATGGTGGCCGACGATTCACAGAGACTTGAAGGAGTACTGTCAAAGATGTGATGTCTGTCAAAGGGTAGGTAAACCAAAAATAAGGGATGAGATGCCATTATGACCACAACTAACATTGCAGGCATTCGATAAGTGGGTAATAGACTTTGTGGGACCAATCAACCCACCAACAAAAAAAATAGGAGCTAGGTACATTATCACCGCGACAAAGTACCTAACAAGATGGGAGGAAGTCACACCAGTGAAGGATTGCATCACAGAAACAACAATACACTCCTTATTTGAACAAATGATCACTAGATTTGGATGCCCAAGAGTTTTGATGAGTGACCAAGGCACACACTTCATAAACAACACCATCAGTGCTATGACTAAAGAGTTTGAAGTCCATCATCAGAAGAGCACACCATATCACCCACAGGTAAATGGCACAGTAGAATCATTTAACAAAATCCTTGAGAATGCATTGACAAATATTTGTAACGTCAATAGGGATGACTAGGACCTCAAAGTACCAGCAGTATTATGGTCTTGCAGGACTACGTGCAAAACGTTGACAGGGCACATGCCATTTAAACTAGTCTATGGCCAAGAAGCAATGGTGCCATTAGAATATTTAGTACCAAGCTTGTGGGTAGCAACAATCACACATATTGCAGAATGAGGCATAGTATAGGAGAGACTAAATCAGTTAATGACCATAGAGGAAGACCGGATCTTAGCAGGGTTTCACCAACAAGTTCAGAAAGCAAGGGACAAATCTTGGCATGATAGACACATCAAGAACAAAACCTTCAAGGAAGGAGATTTGGTACTCATTTATGGAAAAAAATCATTTCAACACCCAAGAAAGCTCAGAGTGCACTGGTTAGGACCGTATGAAGTAAAAATTGTTACAGATGGAGGAGAAGTATAGTTGAAAGACTTATCAGGTGCAAAAATTTGAGGGATGATCAACAGGAACTGACTTAAGCTGTACATGGACAGTCGACCGCCCACCGCGCAGTAGAAAAAAAAAAAAAACAACAACAAAGGCACAATGCACCGGAGACAAAAAGGGCACACATACATAGAAACACAAACTAAGCGAGGAGAAGGAAAATGACCACGTAAAAAGGGAAACAAGAGGGAAACGGAAAGACAACAAAAGAAGTATGAAATGACAGAGTTAGGCAGAATTGAATGTCGAAAAGGACTGATGGGACACCACATTAATCTTTCCAACTGGAGTCAACAAGGTAGAGTAATGGCAAGTACAAAAGAACTGAAGGTGCATTGAACCCATAATTAAAGAAGCATCCTTGACAAGCTTCATGTGATTCCCATACAACACACGGACGTGGGAGAAAAGAGCCTATTTGCAAAAAGAGAATAGACATAGAGCGATAGAGGCTAAGGAGCACATAGCGGAGTTCACAGAGGTCACAGAGACCATTCAAACTCAACAAACCTTCGACACTCACCACCAAAGCAAGCAAAAGCGAGCCAGAGTGCCAGACAACCTAGAGTTCAAACTAGGTCATGGGTACAATTGGAAGAAGGCGAACAACAACCGCCAGAGATAATCAATATCGACAAAATCCCATCCCCAGACACAACACTGGTGAACCCCACACCTATAGTGGAAGAAAACCAACAACCATCACTGGAGGGCATAGATATAGATATACCGACAGAAGTACAAGAGTAGTAGAACTAGGACATGAAAACCTTGAAGGAGGTGCAACCAGAGAACATCGAAGCAGCTCTAAAAGTCAATGGAACAATGATGAATCAGGAAGAAGAAGTCGAGCCAGACGAGTCTCAAACCACCGTGTCAGACCACCCACTAGAAGGAACAATAGAATATGTCATAGGCTGGCCAGAATGGTATTATGAAACACAACCAGGAGTCAGTGGTACCTCGAGCCAGCCACCACCGCCGAAGAAAGACAAGCAATAGGTACCTAGGTCACCTCGCAAGAAACCTGTCGCAACCCTCATCCAAACGCGTATACTAGATGGGGTACAAGTGGAATCAATATTTCTTGGGTAGATTGACAAACTAAAATACTCGGACCACAATGTAGGAGACACAGACAAGTTTTCAGAATTTTCAAAGAGAGTGTACTTGGAGACTATGAGCATAAATTTGATGGGGGAACTGATTGATCATCCACTCCAATGGGAAACAGGGTTGGAGAAAAAGGAATTTTAAGTCTGTTGGATATACCACATTTTGGAAGAGGTCAGTATGTAATAGGGTGCGTCAAATAGTTGTTAACAGTCACTCATGGCGGGGACATATGGTTGGACAATCTCGTCTCGATAGACATAGAGATTATTTCAAACATAACAGGGTTTCCATCCCGGGACATGGATCTCATGCAGTTTATGGATGACAAAGACAAGGAGAAATCACTAGTGGAAGAGATGGAGAAGAAGTATGGCACCAACTAGGGGACATGAGGAATCATTATCAAGAGGATCAACAATGTCGCAACACAAATGGGTGAAAAAATATTAGCCTGTAAGCTATTAAGAAAATGTCGCAAGGAGGAAGTTCCAGCTGGGGTTGTCACAGTTGCAGCTCAGTGTGTGTTATCCACAATTTTGGTCATTGTGATGATGTTATGATGATGGAAAATCAAGCTCTTCACTAAGAACACTTTCCTGAGAAAAGTTACCTTTGTCTACTTCCAAAAATCATACTTTTAAAGGAGGTTCGCAGGCTACTTATATATTTTCCTGTGAGAATGCATGATTCTCGCAGGCTGCATTAAGCTAGGGTGCAAGGGGTTCGCACTGTACCTAAGTATCAAGGTGAGAACATCTTCTAAAGGGAGAAAAATATGAAGTTATTGAGCCTTCTAGAAGGGAATCTTTCAGAAGGGTGAGTTGGCATTCGAATGGTTATCTAAGAACTGGATTTCCTGATATCTTGGGATCACTTCCTATCCAAGTAACTAATCCATTATCACTTATAAATTGAGAGGAATGCTCATGGAAAGGGTTAAGCAACAAGCTAGTAAGAGATTTATTGGAGAATTAGTGCAATATTGTATGAAGGACTGATGCTACAACAGCTAGAGACACCAGCAAGGTTATCAAAAGTGGTTGATTTTCTTCATGCATGAGCAAGTGTGTGTGTCAGAGCTAGGA
>SNQJ01S0012743.1:244164-255779 GCA_010110895.2 Picea sitchensis | reverse complement strand
ATTTAAGATGATGTCATTTGCTTGAGTTAGGATGATGACATCTGCCTTTAGAGCATGTTATGTTATACTTATAGGATGATGTCATCCAATTTCTTATGTATATGGATATGCTATGCTGTTGTCATATCCTTTAAAGTGTATATTAAATTAGGATGCTCTCCTTGAAGATGACGTCATATCCTTTTTAACATTGATTTAGGTTGATGACATTTACGTTAGCATGTTGAGATAAAATGATGGAATCTCCCTTTGATGGGCACATTCAATTAATTCAGTTAAGATGATGTCATTTGCTTGAGTTAGAATTGTGACACCTGACTTTATAGCATATTACATTAGATTTATTAGCATGATGTCATCCCATTTCCTCCGTGTATGGATTGTTATGATGACATCATCTCTCAACATACATGAGGCACCGTCCCCACATTTTCCACCAAAATCTTAGTGTAAAGAACACATATGCTTCGTAATGTTTCAAAAATCAAGTTATGCTAGAAATAAAGTCTAGCATTGTTTCTAACATTAAATGTTTGCGAGGAAAACTATGCGATTATCTAAAGTTTTTTTTTTATGTAATGGGACCAGGATCAGAGATACAAAACAGGCACATAAAAATAGTTTCTATGAAGACTATTAAGGAAGAAACCCACCATCCTCATGCATGGGAGGAGAATTTGAGATGAAGATGAAGAAGAAACAATTCCCCCAAGAGATGATATGCCTCCACCTCCCTACAAATTACTTCAGTTCAGACCTATAAAGCTGCAACAATTCCAAAATCAATGACTTGTAAAGAAATGGTTGAATGGAGCATCAGAGGCCTAGAAATTCAAGCACGATGCATTAAGAACCCAATCAGAGATGTGGTATGTGATTTGTGTCAGCCTCTAAAGAGATTCTCAAGCTCCCTAAGTTGGAGAATACTCAAAACTATTGATCGATGAGTTACTTTATATATGTTGGTGATGGCTAGGACGTTGGAAGAACGGGTTAAATGAAAATTTATTTGATTCATAATATGTATACATATTGTATGAGCAAAAATAACAACCAAGTACTAGGAAAAAAATTCCCCAAAAGCATTGTTTATACTAGGGCAGGATAAACTTACATGATTAACTTCATTGGTAATTTTCAATTTACGTGAATTTAGACTTGAATTCTCTTCTCAATTTCTTTGTTGCCTACATAAGATACATATGTATAATATTGGAAGGAGAGATACTATAACTAACACTTCACTCTCATTTCACCAAAATAGAAGATAGAATGAATTATACTAACTGCATACATACCTTAGGAGTAGTGATCAAATTTTGTTGACTAGCAGAGGATTGCAACACATGCCTCAAGACTACATTTTCTAGGCCAATATGAAAATATTTCCAGATCTCTCTCCCAATATTCATTTCTTTATTAAGTTCCTGCATTTACCACTGATAAAAGATTGACCCTATAATCTATTAGGCAACAAACATGCCTCCATATCCTTCCAATATGGAATAATCCACTGTGATTATTGACTACTCATCGCGTGAAGTGACGACTATTACTTATTTTGCAGCCTGGAATTTCTATTACTTAAGTCGCTTACTTATATAAAGAAAATTATTTCCTCTACTTATTTCTTTGCCTTAAAATATCTAGCTCTCCCTAGTCCTCTAGTCTCCTATAGCTACAGTATATGTCCTTCTATAGTATATTGCAACCTCTAGTTCACTGTTAGGTCAAGGGATGGATGCTACTGGGTGGTACTACTTCTATGGCTCAAGATTCTTCCCCTTAGAACTCTACAGCTCTGCCAAAAGGTAATGTTGAATGACACCTAGAACAACCAGTGACAACAAATGGGTTTATGTTATTATTTAGAAAAATCAATTTAATATTTTTTTATTTTGTTATTTTTCAAAATTTTTATAAGATATAATTACTTATTAAATTATCTTCTCTTCCCACTTTTATTTAATATTATTATAATAAAATCTCAGATACTCATATTACTGTAAATATTAACCATTTAACTTCTTGCTGCTCTCCTTTGACAGTATCATACATACACTCATATTGCTAGCTCCTTTATTGTCTCTTCCATTTGTTCCTTCTTTCAGACTTTAGAAATACTATTATACTTTTCGTGCTATTATACTTTTCCTTCTATTTAGTTTCCCTGTTATTCTCTATCTTTTTCATTTACTTTCCTGAACTGTGTTTTTTTTTTTACTTATCAGGATTGGTCACTAACTATGTAACAGATTTCAATGAAAAGATAACATGCAGTTGACTATTAGGTCCAAGGATGCTACTCAGGGTGGTGCTACTTCCACGGCTCATAATTATTCCCCTTAGAATTATGTGCCTCCACCAAAGACAATTGTTAGGCACCTCAAGAACTTGTTCTTCTCATGTCATTTGCTTGAGTTGGAATTGTGACACCTCTCTATAGCATATTATGTTAGATTTCTTAGCATGATGTCATCCCCCCTTCTACGAGTATGAATTGTTATGATGACGTCATCTCTCCATTTTGGCATCCCATGAAATGGCGTTATGATGATCATGCCCTTCTAACGTTTGTTCTCCTTAGGAAGTTTTGATTAACTAGGTAAATCAAATTCCATCCACTTCCAGTGACATATCAGTGAAGGGTATCATGGCTCGTGCATTTTATGTCAACGTATGATTTCTAATCCACTGACATATAATTGAATGTGTCATGGGTCGTTGACATATCACTGAACGGTATCATGGCTCGTGCATTTTATGTCAACTTATGATTTCTAATCCACTAGCATATAATTGAATGGTGTCATGGGTCGTGCCCTTTATGATTTCTCCACAAACATATAACTGAATGGTACCATGGGTCCTACTTAGGAAGAACAGATGTCTACCTTGGAGACACTGCCACCACTGGCCCTGTATGATTTCTCCACAAACATATAACTGAATGGTACCATGGGTCCTGCTTAGGAAGGACAGTTGTCTACCTTGGAGACACTGCCACCACTGGAAATGTAATTTGTGCATGCATTATATAACCCCACCTTTTTGTTTATAAGTCAATCTTTCGAGTGATAAGTGCCACTCCCTGAGAGCTTGGGAAACATATTCCAACATAACTATGCATCATTGATGGTAAAGCCATGTTTTCCACATGAAATAAAGATTAACAAATAAAAAAATTATTAGTAAATGTTTTGTTATATTTCTTAAAGAGTTATGAACTTCACTTTATATTATCAGTCATTTATTCATTTTTCCATCGAATTTGAATGTAAGATTTATTCACTAAAACACAAAATTATTATTACTCATATTCCATATTAATTGCTATAGCATAATATTTATTATTGAAAATAGTTTCATTTAAACTTTGCATTAATTAAAGAAAAAATTAATTAAAGTGATAAAAATTGTTGGGACATTAAATTTTACTTAAATCATGGATTTTTTAAAGGTTTTTTTTTTCTTTGAAAAGAAAAATCTTTTTCTTACAAGAAGGGGTGAGTGAGTAATTTAATCTGCCATTTTGAATTATCAAATTGAGAAAAAACAATTAGTTCTTATACTTTTCTTTTTAAAGAATTCCCTAAGAATTCTCACTACACACCCCCAAGTGTAAAGCCCTCAAGCCAAAAAAAAAAACATAGGCAGTTGATAAGTGTAGAGTTACATTTGAGGCCTTAGTCAAGCTATTTATGAAAAAAATAGAAACAAAAAATGTGAATTCATCTCAAATTACATCATATTAATATCATTTCCCTTAAGGGGCACTGAGGACTCCCAGCCAATCATGGTAACCTGGAACATGAATTACTCCTTAATTTTCTAAAACAAACATGACTTGAGATTTGTTAGTTTGTCTCTTTGATCTTCTTTCATGGGAAAAATCTTGCATGATTGGAACTAGCTTCATTATCAAGGCATACATTTTTACTAGAAATTGGAAAGTCTTTTTATGCCTGCAAAAGGAAAACAAATCAAACAAGTGGGACTCCAAGTTCTAATGGTTTTGCTAAAAGTTACTTTGCAGTGCATGAAAAGTGATAGGATACAATCCTCATCAGTTGAATGTCAAGGTAATATAAATAAATATGAGCTTTTCATACCGTTTGTACATACAGTAATCATAATCATAATCATAATCTAGGGACAACAGGTGCGGGGAGAGTCATTTTTTACTCCGAAAGAAAAAATATTATTGAGTATTCATGGGGGCTTTGTTACACAACAAATAAACAAGCAGAGGCCCTAGCAGTATACATTGGAATTCTCATTCTCACAAACATTTCTGCTCAGATAGTAGTTATTGACGATTCTTATTTGATTATCAAGGGGCTTCGAGGACTAACAAAACATGCTCATCCCAATCTTAAGTGGATATATCACAGGATCAGAACTATGGAACAAAAATTTCATTATGTAAGTTATCACCACATCTATATAACACAAAATGGGGAGGTGGATTCCTTGGCCAAAGAAGAAAAGGAAGTATAACAAAGAACCCTTAGAATCAATGAGAATTATTCTCAATATTATCTTCCATAAGTTATCAATGCATGTTGTAATAAAATGAATATGCCAAAGAAATTTTTTCTCCAAAATTTTAATGGTGAAATGAAGAAGGTATGGTGGGGGATGGCATGAACCCTCTTCATTTGGATGTGAGCAGGGGTGTTAAATCAATAATAGAGCAATTTGAAAATCCTTTTAACCATATAATCAAATTTATATCAATAAAAGCATTATCTGTCCAATAACTGTAGAGTAAATAATCAATGAACAAATGAACAAACATACACATACCGTTACGCGGTGAACTGCGGTGGAAACTCAAGATCAGGAGAAACCACGAAATGCTTTTCTTATATGTCTTGAAGAATTACATTCATTGGAAGCATCAACTTCCTTTGTTTTTCTGCTTGGCTTAATTGGAAGGAGGCTCCAAGCCCTAGTTTCTCAGGCTACAACTTGAGAATCCAACTCCCAATTCTGCGGCTACAACCCAGGGAAGGGAGGCTGACCCCTATGTTCTTCACCACGACTGCAACCCGGAAGGTGAAAACACAGCATACCTGTCCTTGCCCCAAATCCTACCCTAAAGTAGAAGTAGAATGAAGTGGAACCACTGTCCAACCTATCAGCTGTGAGAATCTTGTTGTAAACCTGTACTGGTAAATCTGAACCATGCATCAACTTTATTACCTCAGCACATGTAATCATACATCATGTACTAAAACAAGTACATCAACCATGCACCAACCTGAAACAACATGTAATCAACCTATACCATAAACAGATTGCATCAACCATGTACCAAAGTATGTACCAATCATGTGTGTCAACTTCTGCACCATCAACTATGACTCATCAATATGTACCATCATCTTCTTTTACCTCATGTGTGCCAACTCATCAACTACTTGTCTCCAACCATGTACTCAACATGTACCTCAACCAAAGCCCTCATCATTTCCTCATCTCAACCATGTACTCAACATGTACCTCAACCAAAAGCCCTCATCAATTTCATCATCCAAATCTGATTTGTAGCTCTGTAATAGACCTGGTGTATATGATCACATTCCTGCAAACCTTCCTTAACTTCAACAACAAGAGACTTGCATTTTCATCAACCTTTTCTTTAGTCTCACACGCCTAGTTTTGGATCAGTCAACAACCCTAACTTGAAGTAATCGTAACTTTGTACCTGTAATGTATAAAGATATGAAACTGATACACAATGTTCTTCATTGTGTTTTATGCAATTCCTCCAAGTGTTACTACTTGGAACCTCTCAGAAAAGGAGTTATACCAAAAATGTCATACCTTGCTGAATTTTGGCTTATTCTAGAGAGAGACATTGTAGAGCGTGCCCCACATAGAATATTTGTTGAATTGATATGAAACTGTTACACAACATACTATTGACTGTAGCCTAAGAAAAAAATTTGGTTTCACTGAATTTGTATCTGTTATGAAGAAGTTATGACGTTTTTACCCGAAACACCTGTTTTTTACTAGTTTCAGGACTAGCCAAAAACCCTATTTTCCACGGAGTGTAACTCCAAAAATACAATGACTAACAAGCTGAATTTTTTACCACAGATACTTGGATATGTTTTCTCAATGGAATAGAAATTTTAGGTTCTGATTCATTATAGAAAACAAGTTATAGCGGAAATGGTGAGATGACCTGTAAATAACATACCTTAGAAAACACCATCAAAAGAATTTATCCTTCCTTGCATTTCAGCCTTATTTTCTTCACCTTCCCTCAGAATTTCAGCTTAGACATCCTTGGCTACCTCAAACACCTATATATATTCAATATTCTCAAGTGTGATTAAAATGAGAGAGCCTTGCCTCTTATTTATACTCTCCAAGTAGCTTCCTTAAAAACATCTTTTGGCTCACTTGGCCCCACTTTCCTTATTTTAGGGTTAACCCACTTTTAATTTCTCCATTAAATTTATTATTGAAATAATTTATTTTGTATTCACTTTGAATTATAATACACTCATTACTTCACTTTATTATTTACCTTTTAAAATCTCTTGAACCACTTTGACTACTTTGACCTTTTGGGGCTTCTAGATGACATATGAGAGTCCTCCAACTTCGTAAGGCCATAAATCTCAAACCGTGAGGAGTTATGTGACGTTCCACATACCACCAGAAATGGAATGACATGTACTATCCATATAAAATATTATTATCAAAAAATATATCATAACTCATACCATTATCCATCAAACAAACTTGGGTCCATTACCCAAACCTGGGGTCTCCAACTTCTCATGTCCATAACTCTCTAACCGTGAGGAGTTATGTGACATTCCACATACTAACGGAAATGGAATGATAAGAACTATCCATCTAGGATAGGTTACTAAAAAATTCATTGTCCTTCATCTCATTATTCCACAATTAATCATGGGTTCTCTGACTCCGCAAAGTGTCTTCCCGTGAGGGCTTTCACCATAAGGGGACCACTTTGGAGTTCATCCATCTTTACTTATTATCAAACATGACAAGACAATAATGAGTCATCTTTACATCAAACAATATTGGGTCCATTACCCAAACCTTTGTGTTGAGGGGATTTCTTCAAGGGTTGACATCAATGACAACCAACCTTAATCAACAATCTCCCCCTAGCATTGATGGAAACACTCTAATGCAATACTGAAATCATATCACTCATGCTCCCCCTAGAACCATGCCTCTGTCCTCTGTATCTGATAAATTTTCCTTTGTCCTCTGCATCTAATAAATCTGCTCCCCCTAGAACCATGCCTCTGTCCTCTGCATCTGATAAATATCCCCCCCCTTTGTCATCAATGGAAAAGGTATATTTCCATCCGGGGCTTCTCCCTCTAACTGAACTATCCTCTTAGGGCGCTTCCTCGTGTACATCTAAGACATGTAAGATAAGCATTCAAAAAACATTCATTTTGGAGTAGAAATAACTCCAAGTCTTTGGTGAAGATATTCAAAGGCTTCCTGTGGAAGTGGTTTTGTAAATATGTCTGCCACTTGTTCATTTGTGTCCACGTACTCAAACCTGATGTTTCTTTCTGCAACCTGTTCCCATAGAAAGTGATACTTTATTGGAATGTGATTCATCTTGGAGTGCATCACCAGGTTTTTTGAGATACTGATGACACTTCTATTATCAAAATATATTAGAATGGGCTCGTCATACTCAACCTGTATATCTATCAAAGTTTGTTTCATCCAAGGAACCCGTGTACAACATGTTGTTGCTGCAATATACTCTGCCTCGACTGTAGATAGAGATATTAATGATTGTTTCTTGCTTAGCCATGATACCAAACACTCACCTAAGTAGAACTTTGCTCCATTGGTGCTTCGTCGGTCATCAATACAACCTGCCCAATCTGCATCTGTGTAGGCAATAAGTGATAGATCTTTTCCTTTTGGATACCATAATCCAAACTCTTATGTTCCTTTGAGATATCTAAAAATCCTCTTTACTGCTAATACATGTGATTCCTTTGGTTATGCTTGAAAGCGTGCCACCTGTCCAACTGCTTGCATTACATCTGGTTTGGATGTTGTCACATATAGTAGGATGTCAATCATTGACCTGTATTGCCTCTGATCTGTAGACTTTGAATCATCATCTTTTCTCAACTTACAACTGGTTTGCATGGGAGTGATATTTGGTTTGCAATCTTCCATTCCGAACCTCTTTAGCATTTCTCTGATATACTTGGTTTGAGAAATAAAAATTCCTTGGCTGCTTTGATGTATCTAAAGTCCCAGAAAGAAGGATAGTTCTCCCAGTAACGACATTTTAAATTCATTTTGCATGTCTTTTGCAAATTTCTGGCTTAACCTGTCATCATCACTACCAAAAATAATATCATTAACATAAACTTCAATTAATAAAATATTACCTTGACTTACCTTGATGTAGAGGTTGTTGTCTGTAGTTCCTTTTCTGAAGCCTGCCTACTGTAGATACTTATCTAGTCTGGAGTACCATGCTCTAGGAGCCTATTTTAGACCATACAAGGCCTTATTTGATTTACATACATAGTTTGTGTTCTCTGACAACTAAAATCCTTTTGGTTGATCAATGTAGACTTCTTCTTCAAGTTCCCCATTCAGAAAAGTTGATTTTACATCCATCTGATATACTTTAACATTTTTGGAGCATGCATAAGATAAAAGTAAACGATTTGCTTCCATTCTGGCAATTAGGGAAAATGTCTCTTAAAAGTATGTAACGTTCCCCCGACCACCCGCAGGCCGGGGTACGCCACTCCAGAGCAACCACTCATGCTCTGACACCAGTAAGTAACATTCCCAGCCTTAACAAGCCATACCATTCTACTCTAGGGAACGCTTTCATTCCCATACTGCGGAACATACAGTAACATACCTAGTAGTCAACTGATCTATGCCACTTAAATTTACTCTTTAAACTGCATGCAACTAAAACATATAAATACAACACTCTCATGGAAGATTTACATATAAACATAAACAAACAATTATTTTTTATAACATACAACTTTTACATTGAAATAACAATAACTACGGATATGCAGCATTTACAGGGAACTACCCATAAACATACAAGCAATTATAATCACATATATTATAAACCGTAACATAGCCATGTAAATAAAAAAGCAACATATCATTTTTATCATACAACTAGTAATTATCTTGGAAAGATTGTCACCAACTACGTACAGACCATCCATGAACCTCCCAGCCATAGACTACACTATTCATCACTCTCAACAGTGAGTCACCCTCGAGCTGGGACTGAACTCCACCCAGGGTAAAGGGTTCCTATCCAGGATAAGGCTCATGGACAATAGGAAAGACTCTGTCTCAAGTGCTCACTCAACTAACGGCCTACCGCCTCTCATTCCCCACATGCCTGCCCCACCCAAGGAAGTGTGCCCCTTCTCTTCTCAACAGTCTCTCAGGTGCCCCACTTCCCTTCCAGGGCTTCAGCAATAGGCTGGACCAGAAGTCCTAGAGCATTGTGGCTACAGTCTAGCACCTTCAAGAATCAATCCCTAACAATTCTCTCACTTAGAGAATTTCTCACAGGCCTGACAACCCGCTTCTTCAATCCCACTCCAAGCTAACCAGGTACACCAACCAAAAATGGCTATGGGAACAGGCTCTGGAATGGTGAAATGGTTGTCTCAAGGATAACGAAATGCGTGAGTGAAAATGGTCATGGAAATATTGACTAGATAACTAAGTGTGGAAGGAATCACTGTGAACTCTTCGTGAAAAGTCGTCATGAGAATTATGGTTAGGCTGTTGGTAAGGTATTCGTAAAAAGTCACCAAATGAGCTAAGTTCCCCACGATATGAATGCATGTCCCCAACTTGACACTTGTCATATCGGAAGTTACTTTGGTCCACTTGTCTCCAACTTTAGGACTTAGGATAAAATAATTATTCATACTTTATGTTTTAGGAAATATTAATATAATATTATCTTGACTTTTGGCCCTCCCTTTCCCTAACTGGTGAAATTCAGTCCCCCATCTCTTTTATTGTGGTTGATCTATGCACAGTGATGTATTTTATATTAATCATGAGTCATGTACAAAGTAGGCACATTGGCCTTTGACATCTAGGCGTTCCAGCCTAATACCAAAACATAAGCATCCTAGCTTATAATAACTGGCTCACCAGCCTATAACACATATCATATACACGAGGCTCATTGTCCTCCATACTGCGTGCACCTTAGTTACTGTGCGTGGTATCCTAGAATGTACATATTACATCATTTTACTGTGTAGTTCATACACGCACTATGCCACATGACGTGCATTACCAAATGATGTCAAAATAGTTCACCAACTTAAGTACATTTATATTACATTACAATTGGGTTCGACTGAGGGATATTACAATCCCTGCCCCCTTATTTATGCACTATCCTCAGTGCATCATACACCCATATATATAACATAATTTTCAAAATTCTTCAAAAAGATGCATGTATTCTGTCTGCATTGCATATTCATGCTCCCAAGTAGCATCCTCAGGACCGTACCAGGTCCATTGAACCTTTACAAGCCCTATGTCTCGATTCCATAGCTGTTTGACTTTCCGGTCCAAAATGCGCACCGGATGCACTTGACAAGCGCCTTCTTGCTCCACTTGAATCACATTCCAGTCAATAACATGATTAGAATCAGGTATATATTTATTTAGAAATGATACATGGAAGACATTATGAATAGACATATATGCAGGCAATGCAATCATATAAGCAACTGGACCAATCCTCTCTAGGATATCAAAAGGCCCACAAAATCTGGCTACCAACTTGGTGCAACTTACCAACTTGTTGGCAGCCAATTCACATTTTCTATTGTCCTTATAAGCTGCCTACACCAATGTTTTTCAAACCTTAATTTTTCGTCGCAATTCTCAAATAAACGACACTTTTATTTTTGCGCAATTTACACACTTGCCTTCATTCTTGTTTTCACGACTGTAAGCGTGAAAACTTGGTCTTTCGAAGTTGCATTAAAATCTTCAATGAATTGTCGTTATCATTCTTGTCGATATGCCCATTGCGTTTACATTTTACTTATCATTATGCAGTTGGCAAAACCCTTTTGATCTGTACTCATTTGACATCCTTTGATTGATTATGTAATTTCGTTTCATGAGTGATTGAGTTGTGATGCATTGGCAATTGGATTTACATGTTATTTGATCGATTCACTTGGCATATTGATTATATGAAAAAGCATTGGTGTCATGGTTTAAACCCTTGGTGTGAATTGTTTCATACAACACTTGGTATTGGTTTCGATTTGTGTGTTTGGTTTTAAAACTATGGCATAACTTTTTATTGCGCGAATGGTTTATCCACTTACCAAAGGTTTCGATTGATTGATTGAAGTGGCATAGTTGTAACACATATGCGTTGTGATTTGAATAGTTGAAAGCATCGGCGGTTGTACCATGGTAATGACTATTCTGCATGAATAGAAATAGCTCCACCACCTTCACACTATGTCATTAATGCTTACCCCTATCCCTGTTTCACCTCTGCTAGCATCGGGTAAGCCTGTGAGCGTTCTTCT
>SNQJ01S0012743.1:208663-244154 GCA_010110895.2 Picea sitchensis | reverse complement strand
AGCTGTTCAAGAGCATAACATAGGAGGTAAAAGCCAGCCCAAGCTTATCAATTTGTCTTCTGAATTGACTGTTGATGAGAAGTCAAAATACTGTAGTGTGTTGAAGGAATTTTTTGATGTTTTTGCTTGGAAGTATAGTGATCTAAAGACCTATGATCCTGATATTATTCAGCATAAAATACCTCTTGAAAAAGACACTGTTCCTTTCAAGAAAAAACTTATGCCTATCAGTCCTCTCCTGCTGCCAGTGATTGAGAGAGAAATTAAAAAACTCCTAGATGCCAAGATCATAGTTCCCTTGAGATATTCCAAGCGGATTGCCAATCTGGTGATCATAAGGAAGAAGAATGGTGAGGTCCGATTGTGTGTAGATTTCAGAAACTTGAACAAATGCTCTAAAAAGTACAACTATCCTCTTCCTAAGATGGAACACTTGTTACAGAGGATTTCAGGGGCAAAGGTCATGTCCTTTCTTGATGGCTTTTCCGGTTACAATCAGGTTGTTGTCCATCCGGATGATCAGGAGAAGACTGTGTTTACCACTCCTTGGGGGACTTTTATGTACTCCAAGATGCCCTTTGGATTAATGAACGTCGTGGCCACATTCCAAAGGGCCATGAATATAGCATTTGTGGGAGAAAAGGAAAAATTTGTCCTCATATACCTTGATGATATTACAGTTTATTCCAGCAGCCATGAGGAACATCTGAAACATCTGAAAAAAGTATTCTTAAAGTGCAGACAGTTTGGGATTTCACTAAATCCCAAGAAATCCCAGTTTGCTCTGAGGAAGGGTAAGCTCTTGGGTCACATCGTCTCAGCCGAAGGTGTAATGATCGATCCAGCATGAGTTGAGGCAATCCAAAAGATGTCCTTGCCAAAGTCAAAGAAGGACATTCAGTCATTGCTTGGTAAGATTAATTTCATCAGAAGGTTTGTGCCCAACTCTGTTGAATTAGTCAAACATATAACTTGCATGCTGAAAAAAGGGGCTGAAGTAAAATGGACAGACAGTGCGAGAAACTCTTTTCAGGATATCAAGCAAGCGATCATCGAGTCTCCGATTCTGATCAGCCCAGATTACAGCAAGACTTTCTATGTCTTTTCCTTTGCTTCCTATGACATGGTGGCAGCAGTCCTACTTCAGAAAGACGAGGAAAATTTTGATCATCCCATGGCCTTCTTCAGCAAGACACTCAGGGATGCTGAGCTAAGGTATGACCCTATCGCGAAATAAGCTTATGCTCTTATTAAAGCCTTAAAATCATTCAGGATTTATATCCTTCATTCAAGGGTCATTGCATATGTTCCTTCATCTTCTGTAAAAGATGTCTTGACTCAGTCGGATATCGACGGGAAAAGGGCGAGATGGATTGCAAAGATGATAGAATTCAATATCGAAGTAAATCCCACCAAGCTGGTAAAAGGCCAAGGCCTCGCCAAGCTGTTAGCAGAGGAAAATCATAAGTTGCTGGATATTAATTTCATAGCAGAAATTTCAGAAAATTCGCAGACAGATTTGGCAGCGGAAGGGCAGCATGACAGTCAGCAATTGGCAGAGCACTTTTCCTCCTGTGAATGGTATTCTGGCATCATACACTTTTTGCAAAAGCTTGAAGTTCCTCCTGAACTCAGTTTGACTCAAGCTCGAGCTCTTAAGCTCAGAGCTATCAAATTTTGTATTTATAACAACCTGTTATATTGGAGGGATCCTACTGGTCTTCTTCTCAGGTGTTTAGATAAAGAAGAGTCTCTTAAAGTGACCCATCAGTTTCATTCAGCTGTCTGTGGTGGTCATCATTATTGGAAGACTACTGCCCATAAGATCCTGAGGGCTGGATATTATTGGCCTTTTCTCTTTGTTGATGTGTGAGCATTCATCAAATCTTGTGATAAATGCCAAAGATTTACCGGTAAGCAACAACTCAAATCTTTACCCCTGAGGCCTATTGTGGTAAATGGCCCTTTCCAGCAGTGGGGTTTGGATTTTATCGGTAAAATAAATCCCGCATCCAGTGGCCAGCACAAGTGGATTTTGGTAGCCACTGATTACTTCAAAAAGTGGATAGAGGTGATCCCTACCCGGAATGCTACACATCAGGTGGTCATAAAATTCCTCTATGAAAATATTTTGAGCAGATTTAGATGTCCCAAGAGGCTGGTGGCATATAACTCAGCAGTGTTTAAATCAGAAGCATTGGTAGACATGTGTGAGTCCATGGGCATCCAGCTGGTACAATCGACTCCATACTATCCTCAAGGTAATGGCTTAGCTGAATCGTCAAATAAGAACTTAATAAAAATCATAAGAAAACTGTTAGAAGAAAATAAAAAGAATTGGGATTCCAAATTGAAATTTGCTCTGTGGGCAGACAGAGTAACCATTAAAAAATCTATAGGAACTTCTCCTTTCAAGTTGGTTTATGGGACTGATGTGATCTTTCCTGTCTAGTTAGTGTTGCTTGTGGCTAAGTTCTTTCAAGAAGAGCATACTGAGGAAAATGACATGGTAAGGAGGATGCTGGATTTGGTCGAATTGCAACAAGCTCGGGAACAGCTAGTGGACAAATCAGAAGCACATTAGATGCAGATAAAAAAGACGTTTGACAGAAAGGCCAAGGTGGACAGTTTTCAGATCGATGACTGGTTTCTGAAATGGGATGCTCTTCGATGGGAAAAAGGCAAGCATGGCAAGTTTGACTCCTTGTGGACAGGCCCTTTTATGATCACTCAGGTGAAAAACAGTAACACTTTCATTCTGTAGAATCTGGAGGGTGAGGAAGTGTTCAGCGGCCCAGTAAACGGGCAGTTTCTAAAACTTTGATTCCCACTGCATAGTCTGAAGCATCTGTCTTGATCTCAAAGGGTTGTTGCAAGTCCGATAGTGAAAGTACTAGGGTTGAGCATAAGCGTTGCTTCAAATCATCGAACTCTTGTTGTTGGGGAAAGCCCCAAGCAAATTTATCCTTACCACCACCCCTGGTTATTTGGCTAAGGGCCCATGCAATATGGGAGAATCCTAACACGAACCTATGGTAGAAATTGGCAAGGCCCAATAAGCTTCGAATCTCAGTGAGTGTGGTTGGGGCTGGCCAATCACGGATGACTTGGATCTTGGCTGGATCCACATGTACGCCATGCTGATGAGTTATGTATCCTAGGTAATGGACCTTGTCCATGCCAAAGGAGCATTTTTCTAACTTGGCATATAGCTTTTGTAGTCGTAGGGTGTGCAAAACTTGTTGAATATGCTGCAAGTGTTCGACCCAAGTCTTGTTGCAAATGAGAATGTCATCCAGATACACCACTATAAAATTATTGGTGAATGGTCACAGGATATCGTCCATCATCCTCATGAAAGTGGCTAGAGCATTTGTTAAACCAAAGGGCATGACCAACCATTCAAAAAGGCCTTATTTTGAATTGAAGGCAGTTTTCCATACATATGTCTATTCTATCAGGACCTAGTGGTAGCCAGACTTCAGATCAATCTTACTAAAGTATTTGGCCCCCGTGAGTTGATCAAGGAGATTGTCGATTCAGGTAATTGGGTACCAGTTTCTGAATATGATTTTATTCAGAGCCTAGTAATCAATGCAGAGTTTCCAGGTTCCATATTTCTTTTGTACCAACATGATTTGGCTCCCATAAGGTGATGAGATGGGATGGATGTACCCCTTGTGGAGCCGTTCTTGGATCCATCTCTTGATCTCCTCATTCTCTAACAGAGAGAAGCGATAGACTGGCCCATTGGGCAGCAATCTGCCAAGGGTCAGATCGATGGTGTGCTTGACTTGGCAGTGCAAAGGTACCTCTATAGGTGAGGAGAAGATATATGAGTATTCTTCCACAACCTTATCTACTTGCTTCTGCTGTGTGGAGAGGTCAGCCGCAGAGACCTTGGATGTGGCTGTGATATTTTTCTTATTCTGAGAGAGAATAACGAAGAAGACAAACTTCCTCATCTGAGAGATGACCTTCCTTCATTTCTTATTAAAGATCAAGGAAATAGCACTCGGTGGGACTGCCTCGGGTATCCTGTACAATTTCCTGTTCAAAGTAATAATAACACTACAAGGCCTAGACTCATATACAACATGATGTTTCCATAAAAAAGGTTGGCCCAAAATAACATCACAAACTTCGAGAGGAGAAACATCACATAATACCTCATCTTTTAAGGGCTTGATGTCGTACAACATTCGACACTATTGGCTTACACGGAGATCGCTTCCTTGGCGGAGCCATACAATGGTGTAGGGTTGTGGGTGTGACGTTGTCAGCAGGGGCATATGCTTGATGAACTTTGTTGAGATGAGGTTCTTCTGGCTACCACTATCAACTATGAATTGCAGCGGGGTGCCTTTTACCCACATCTGTGAATGAAAGAGGCGTTCTCCTTCTTCTGGCTCATCTGGTTCACCAGGTTGAAGCTTGCTGGTAGAAACAATGGCACTGGATTTCACGTCAATGATCTGTCTTCCCCTTTCTGGTTCTGTCTTAGAGTCTAAACCCACATATGATTCAGAGGCTTTCACTTCGGCCACTAGTGACTGCTTTGAGCGACAGTCAATAGTTTTATGCCAAGGGCTCTTATGGAAGTCACACTTCCCGATATCTTTATTTGTCTTTCCGGTGTCCTTCTTTACTTGTGGCTTGGACTAGTTGTCCTGATATTGTCCATCTTTTCTCTATCCTTTTTTCTATGGGTTGGGGTCGCCCTTTCCTAGATTTTGTTGTGAGGGGTTCCCAGGCCCAAATTGTTGCGTCTTTTGTTTGAGTTTTGACGGCATATCAATAGGTTGCGCCCAAGGATGAGATGTCCAGAAATTCCATTTTGGTCTGGATGTATCTATGCAGAGCATCACAATACTTGAGTACGACCAGATGTCACTCTGAATATTTGATACCCAGCTTGGTGTGCAAGGTATGAAAGATATTTGTGAAATATGACACTACTTAGTCTCTTTCTTGCCGCAGTGTGGTCCATTTGGTATACAAGTCGTCATAACTTCCAACAGGGTAGTATTTTTCCTTAATAACATCCCTGAAGGATTCCCAGGTGGCCATGACTGTAAATAATGAGGGTTCCTTTGTTTCCTTTTGCTCACAGAAAGTTTCCCACCAATCTTTGACATGGGGAACGACTTTGAGGAGTGTAAAAGTAATCGTTTCTCTATTCGAAAATTTATGGACAAAAAAATACTCTTCTAGTAGATTCAACCACTTGTCTACAACATCTACATCTATCTGACCTTCAAATATAGAAATATCGAAGTTTATTTGTACCTTTGAGGGGGCGACGCCTCCGCTTGAAAAAGATGCGTCACCTGTTGGTAGCCGCTAAAGGATTTGCATGAAACTATCCATCATCTCATTCCTTTGTTGTGTGAGGGCTTCCTTAATCAACATTTTGAAAGGATATCCTCTCCCATCATATTTATTTTCTCCTACCATGAGAGGTCTCTTGGGCGTGTGAGATATTTTTTCCTCAAGAGAAACAAGCTCGAGACCCAAATCTTTGTACTCCGACCTCGTTGGGTACATGCATTAAGACGACAAGGAGCAGACAACTCTTATACCAATGATCTGGATTTTATGAGTAGAACTAAATTAGTACAGGTTATTAATAGGTTCTTAACACAAAATAACAGAGATACAGTAAAACTGATTTTCTATTTAATAAGGAAATAAGTTGAAACTATAAAATGCAGTGGAAATAAGCTTGTTGGAATGGTGGCGACTTATCTCTCAGAAGAGATGTGACGACTGCGCTCATTCATAAGAAGATGATTACAATGAGGCTCTGAAGGAACTTTTACAATAAACAAGAATTCCAAAAACCATAGACATCCAAAAACCTAACCCTAGGAGATGAAGCGACAAAAGTCATGTGGGCCTCATCTGGGTAAGTTAGTACATCAACTTCCCGTGGTCATAACTTTTGCATACGATCTCTGTTTTCAGCGTATGATAGCCCATTGGAACGATATCATCAAGGAGATTAATTTTTGGGGATCAATCATGCCTTTGGCCATCACTGGGAATAACGATCCCGAAAAAACTTCATTTAGGCCCTCAAAATGGCCTCGGAAGTTAAAATTGCTAAAAATAGTAAATTGCCAAAATTGCCAGAAAACTATTTTGAGCTAGTTGAAAAGGTGGGTGGCCACTAATATCCACCTGGATCATTTTTGAACAATCATTTCTCCCTTGGATACAATTGCAAGCAACTCTGCTTTCCCCTTGACCTTGACTCTTCAAGATTTGTTCTAGGTTGTTCAATTCTTGGGATGGAGTTCCAAGTGAATACTGCAACATTTTCCCTCCCATTGTCCACTCAATCTATAGTATTGGAAATAGTTCTTATATGGGTTTCTTGTCCTTCTAGAGTGCCAACAATTTCTATCCTTATGATCCATTTTATTGCAACATAAACAAATCAAAGATACCATGCCATACATTTTTTGTTTGTGATGATGCTTTCCAACTTGGTTGCTTGGTCCCCTAAGAGTTGGAGTAGATATGGATGGTGGAATCATCTCTTTTTTTCCCTTTTCTAATCCTCTACAAGTATATTTAAATATTTTTTATGCACTCATTTTCCAAGTTCCTTTCCCTTCATGGGAATGGCTTATTTTCGAGTCCCTCTTTCCTTTATGATGGTGGTTTGAGGAAAACGTATGTTGGCTTCTTGTCCACTGAATCATTGGATTTCATACTTGTTACTCTATCTCCCAAATCAACAAATCCTTCCACTTAACCTGCAATGAAAAATCCATTAATACACCTTCCTCTTCCCCACCCCTTTCTCATCTCTCTCTACCCCACATCAAGCGTATCACCGATCATATTTCAAGAATTTTGGACAAAAATTATACCAAAACCTTTTTCAAACCATGTAAAACCCTTAAGAATCTATTCAAAACTGCTAGGGACAAATATGACCCTATGCTTGGCCTAGGAGTCTACCAAATTCTCTTCTCCTGTGGAAAATATTACATAGGACAAACTAGAAGATCCTTTAAAACCTAGCTCAAAGAACACATAAATGAAACAAACCACAACGCAATCGCTAAGTCAACTATTTCTAAACACTCCTTCAAATATAAGCACCTAATTTATGTTGAGGACAAGAGATGGATCCTCTCCTCGCAACATTTTTTCGAATCTTTCCTGGCTAAGAAAAGATAGGCGGGATTATCACCCTAATTTATAGCCTTATTGCAAATTCAATTAACCTTCAAGATATTAAACTTAAAGACCAATTGTTGTTTTTTTTATCATTTATCAAATGCAAACTGAAATAAAGAAGCCTGATTTTTAAAATAATAATTTATGAACACGAAGCAAAATCACATAATCTCATAGAATTAAGAAAGACCAAGAGAGTTGCAAAACCATTAATGATTTTATTCATTTATTCTATAACATCCAATACACTTCACATACTTTCAAAGTGTGGACCAAATGAAAGTCTAAAATCCTAGGGTAACACACACACATAGACCATTGGTTCCTTCAAGTCAGACCAAGAATGATGTAAAGATAAGCCAACAACCACAACTTGCACTCTATTATGACTCTGGAAGCATATCAAAAATCAATGCTCCTTGGTCCTAGATTTTCATCACCTTCGACAGACCCTTATCAGAGCAATGTGTTTTTCTCCCCCTACTTTGTCCAGCTTTCCTCCTTTTAATATCTCCAAGGTAGTTGAATCACTCAACCACTTTTAGTTAACTCATTAACTAAAAATTAGTTAGTCAATAGGAGAGTTGTCAAGTAAATTGATAAATAATAATAATAATAATAATATGATAAGGGTACTAAATAAAACTAATAAGTGGGGACCCCCTAATTCACTTTAATGAATTAATAAACCATATCATCCTTGTATGTTCCACATTAAATTCATGACACATCAATCTTTCCACATCATACAATCCATGTCATTATCATGCATAAGATGAAATATTCATATGAGCCTCCTTGTCACTCCATGTGGAAATTATTTAGTTTATCAAAATCTATCCATTACATAAATCTATCCAAGCATGAAGCATATAAAATATAAGAATGTCCAAAAAAGTACTATCAAATATGAGTTGTTAAAATAAATATGATTTGTCCCAAAAATGATATGCTGTCGAAAATATAATCTGTCCCAAAATGAATTGTAAAACATGAATCTATCCAAAAATAATGTGAAAACAAGTCCATATACAAGTGCCAAATAAAAAAATCAAACTGATCATGATAAACCATATTTACTATGAGAGGATGTCCCTCTCTTACTATGACTTCTCTCGACCTCTTCATTTCTTCCAATTGATGAATCCACCTTAGCAGATTTCTGATCATTCTCCTGCATATGGGAAGTGACTGAATGAGAATATTCCTGTGATGATTTTGACTTGGTTGCTTCTGCTTTCTCTTCCTCAGGGTTTCCTTCAATCTCAATTATTTTGGCCTTATGATGGGCATGTGAGTCTTGGGATTGAGGCTGCAAATTCTGATGTAGAGGAGGTGGTGGTGGAAATGAACCAGTGGGCCAAGCATGAAAGGGAGGTTGTTGTGGGTTATCAACATTTGGCCATCCTTGTGACTGTCTGGGAGGAGGGTGCACAATATCTTGTCAACCATCTCTTTCTGGCACAAATAGGGAACTGGAATTATGATTTGGAACTAGTATACGAATGCTTGGGAATGGGTTCTCAGGAATAGGTGGATGTATGTAAGCTTGTTGGATAGCCAAGTTGAGGAAACCTGTTTGCAACAATTGATTAAACTCTTCTGAATCTGCATCAAAGTGTATAGAGAAACTTAATATTTTGTTACCCCTTTTACAGGGGCCCAATCCTATGCATACGTTATTAGTCCTCCTACCATGACTGCCTCTGCTGAAAAATCTCATTCTAACACACATTCACAAATATTAGAACCAGAGCACGACTAATCCATCATCTAAAATTTTGCAAAATAATAGTTTAGACCTAGATCTATACATAACAGTACATATGCAGGAAATCATTATGCATTCCACATTCAATAACTAGTAATTACTCAGAACATGGGTTTATAGGGCTCTTGGGATTCCATGATCGGGTTTGTAATGAGAAAAAAATGGTAAGTATGATCGGGAAGTGCAATATGGATTGTTCATTCACCATGAATAGTTCCATCAAATAATTATCATTAACATTTTGGGTATGAAACAGAGAAAATATCGAACAAACTAAACACTCCCTTTTCAACTTATATAATTATGCCATGAAATACTTCTTATAATCATAATTAAAGTATGGGAATGAAATAGGTATTTGGGTTAGTGAACTGGGATTGTAATGGATGAAAAATGTTAAGTATGACGAGAAAATAAAATGGGCATGCTTACATTACAATTATCTTCATCATCACTCATCTCTTATAATTCTAACAAGCAAAATTATAGTTGTTATACAACCATAGTGTTCAATAAATAAATTTGGTCTATACTTTATTAATCTCTCATTCCATAACCAAATTATTCATTTTGAAAACATAGTTGAAAAATGTCTCACGATAGTTTTGTCATCGCTCGAATTGTTCACAAAATATTCACTCCAGGCATTATTCTTTGTTTACAAATAATCAAAATGCATGTATTAGTCCATATAGAACACCAATTTTCATCCTTAATCAAACCATTACATATTACTGCCAACCATTGTATGCGAAACTTCATGTAAACATCGCTCGAAATATCAATAGATTCATCCAAATACTAATTAAAACATTTCTTCTATTTGTGTTTCAAATTATCGACTTCATTTCTCATTATCCAACACTCGAATGTTTATATGATCAAATCATAACAATGTTATTCAATTAGACCTGAAATCGAATCGATCATTTTATTTGCAAGAGGTGGCAAACATGTATAATGCATTGAAGATATCAATCAATATCATGGTTCCATGCCCCTGTTGTGGCCACAAGTCAAAACATCGAATCTTAGGATGGGAAAGAAAACTTAATCATATTAAATAACAATGGATAATAAATTGACCCAAAACCCCAACGACATCATCTGTTAAATTATTCGAACCAACAGTTTTAAAATAATATTCAGCCATGACAGAGGTGTCATGACTTGCATGCAATGAAATGAAAGGGGTTCAAAATTTTATTGCAACAATAAATTATACCAAAGCACAACCATTTAACCTTGCGAGGCCCAATGAGTTAGTTAAAAACAATTCCATACTCTGATGTGACCTTCATCACAAATTCAATCATAATACACAGAGGCGATGTTGTCTCTTTTCTTTTTCTTTGTTTTCGGTCTTTAGCATGTGACCCAAAAAATGACCATAGTCAAGTCAACAAGGGTTTTAGATGGTTATGGTTTCCATAAGTAATGGGATAATGAAAAACACAATGTCTATATGAAAAGGGCATTGAGCCAAATACTTTTGCTTTGGAGTTGACTCGACTGCAATGTGCATGCGGGTAAAAACAATCATTTATTTTTAACAAGGGTATGCATAGGTTGTGTGACACTTTCATTTCAATAAAGAAACAATGCATAGTCAGTATGAAACCAATTTTCATACAACACTAAAATACCAAAGACCCATAAGCACCAGACTCTGCCATTTTTTAATGCGCTATAAACAACTACATACCAATCAAATAACATGGTAAATGGGAAACCAACAACCATAACTATGGAAATCAATGAGTAAAACCATCAACCATACCATTCAATCTTTTATGCATGCATATTTTCTAAAAAAAGGAGCATAACAAGTTCATTTTCCTTTAAAACAGAGCATGAAAGCATCAAATGTCAAGCACAACATTTAGTTACAGAGCCAAGCATAAACTATTAAGAAAAAACCACATTAGATGATAGGGAATTGAAACCCTGGTACCTGGTGTTTTGCAGGTTAAATGGTGCCTTCGAGTAGTTGTTGTAGTTACTAGAGCCCACACTTCTTCCTAACTACTAATGAATGAACCAAATTCCAAAACCCAAGGTGGTAACAACAAGCTGGTGCATTAATTGTTGGTCACTTCATGCTGGGGTGACGTCCAACATTAATCACTTGCTAAACCCAAGGTAAGTCACATCAAAACCTAAAGCAACCAACATGTGACAAGTAAGTGCCAACTCATACATGATGACATGTTACCAACACAACCACCTACCACATTAAACATTGTCAACAATATAACAATGTCCAACATATGGTATAAAAATAATGTGGGTATTATGTATATAGGGTATCCCACTATATTCAAAACTTTGACTTCATATAATATATGAAATCCCAATACTTTATAACCATAAATAAGGTCGTCGACCATGCAATGTTTATAATATATATATGTTAAATCATACCCATACAACATGTAATATATGTGTGTTGTGTGGATAATATCCCATATGTGTTAAAACTTTCAAAATTTTCCCATATACAAACCTTCAAGTTACCACAATCATAACAACAAATTCGACACCACCATGTCTTTGTAACTTGTATAATATGTATCAGACTATATACATATACAAGACACATATTTTCTTTCTTTTTACAAGTCGCATTCATATGTCTAAAACTCATCACACATACAAGGCAACAACTAGTCAGTGAATACCATGTCGACACATTCATCAAAATGAGAACCTTTTACCATTTGAAATAACATCCATGAAATTTTGCTTTTGAAGATGATTTTTCCCTGCATTTGTACTTAGAATCGAAAAATAAATGCCCAAAGAGGGATTTTAATTACTATTTGAAACAACAATTGTTATCACTCATTAGCGCTAGGAATTAAAACCAAGCTCATACCAAAATAATCACATGCAGGTGATTCGTAAGCATCAAAGAAAACCATCAACAACATAGAATTAAGTGAAATATCCTTCAAAGGGGATCTTATAGGTTATTTATTTGAATGACACTATAGGGGGTCCCACTTATAGTTTTATATTCCTTGTTATTCTTTGTAGGCAGGTGACTCTTTGACGATTTTGAGAGTCAACACTGGTGACTCCAAAGGGAAGGCAATGTAATATTGGATTGAACTCATCTTTTTGGTTTTGTAGACAGATAAATTTTCCGTTTATGTACTCAAAGTTTTCATTTTTCTCTGATATGCTCTTTCAAATAGGGGTGGCGGAAGGCATAAAGTGAAAAGATGAAAGAGAGGAAATCTTTAACACTCAATATTAAGCAAAGTGGTCATAGGTGCAACATGATACAAGGCTGCAAACCACAAGTGATTTTCTTTCTTTTCATTCTGGATACTTATCAGTACTTAAGCATACTTCTACAAAACAAGGAAAATTTGTGGTTATACATGACTTATCCAAATTTGGATGAAAACAAAAATTCAACAAAATTGAGGGTAAAGACACAAAGGAATAAAGATATAATCAAATTGAAAATAAAGATGCAATGAAACCTCAAGAAAGACTAGAAAGTAAAGAAACAACAGTAATGAAAATAAAATGTAGAAAAATAAAACAATTGTACAACTTAAACTGATATTTATGTGAAACATTGATTCAAAAAATGAAATAATCAGCTAGGATCAACACAATGTTTCAAATGAAATTCATTAGTTGTGAAAGAGAATAGTCGTTCTTCAAATTCTTTTAGCATGTAGGTATTATTTCCGACTACTAGAGCAATATTGTATGGACCCATCTAGAGATTTTGGAATTTACATTTCTTTCCTTTATCTACATGTGCAGAGTCCCAAAGTAGGACTTTGTCATTGACCTTAAACTTGACAGATTTGGCACATTTATCAAAGTACTTCTTGAGTGTCTGCTACCTTTTCTTCATATTTTCCAATGCATGGTTTCTTTGTTCTTCTAAATCCAACAGAGCACTCATCCTCTAGGAAATATCAGTGGAATTTAACTCCTCAGCCTGCATTGCTAAATGAAGGGAAGTAAGTTGAATTTCAACGGGAATTACAACTTATTGACCATATAAGAGTGATAAAGGGGTATGTCGAGTGCTAATTTTTGTGGTTGTGAGATCATCCCACAATGCATATGTGAGAAGAGTATGCCATTGCCGAGGCTTATCATCAATAATCATTTTCATGATCTTGACCAAGTTTGTTTTGGTTGACTCAGCCTTCCCATTTCCTTGAGGTTAATAGGTGGATAAGGTGAAGTGCTTGACTCCAAATTTACTCTGAAACCGAGAAAACTTTGTAGAAATAAATGTTGGTCCATTATCTGACATTGTTTTGAGTGGAAGACCAAAGCGTGCAAAGATATTAGATTCTAAGGAGTTGATAACCTGCTCATCCTGTGCATTTTTAAGAGGGACAAATTTATTCCACTTGGTAAAGTAATATGTTGTTGTCAAGATACATACATGTCCTACAGAAGATGGAGGATTGATAGGGCCAATGAAGTCTAATATCCATTTAGAAAATGGGAAATCAGGTAAGACTCGCTATAAAGTCATAGCTGAAAACTTTTCTCTTCCAGAAAAAATTTGAATTTTTTCACAAGCCCAAATGAACTTGAAAGAATATTGAAACATCAAGGGCCAACAATAACCAACCCCGATGATCTTGAAACAAATATCCTTTGTTGCAAAATGGCCACCAATATGGAGGTTACAATCTATCGAACCATGAAACTCATTTAAATTTATTTGGGCTACTTTATCATCAACACATCTTAATAGTATCCCATCAACATATCTACAATAAAGGATGTTTCCTAGGATGAGGTACTTTGGGGATATCAAGAGAAATATTCTATGCTAATGCGAATCTAAATGACTTGGGAAATTCTGATGAAAAAGACAATAGATGATATCCTTGCACCTAGGATGATCACCCAAATTAATATCAAGAGTTTCCAAGTAAAATAATTTCGAGAAAGCATTCTCATCTTCTTAAAGAGAATCACTTGGTTTAGGGTGTTGAGCCAAGTGAAGATATAGATCATGTCCCTTAATATTTTTGGTTGTGGTAATCATTAAATTATGTTCCTAAATCTTGGAAAAAAATTAACAAGTTTTTTCTGAAAGATGATTTTGTCTAAGCAAAAACTTGACTACAGGCAAATGGACTCTTACTTGCATTTTCTTTCCCAAAATGAAATGCATGAATTTTCCTATAGCTTTTACCAAGGTGAAAGTGTGTTTTTCAATTAGAATATACTTCACCTCGTCATCTGATAAAATTTGACTCATATAGGCTATAGGATTTTCCTAATTTTGATAATCATTTTGCAGAAGAATGGCAGAAATTGCCTCTTCTGTGGCATTGATATAGATAATGAAGTATTTATTGAAATCGGGCTTAGTTAAAACTGGTGCAGAGTTGATTGATTTCTTGATTCCTATAAAATATTTTTCTACCTCATCATTCCAAGAGAAGGTTATATCATGCTTCATAAAGTTATGAATGGGCTTAACTATCATAGTGAAGTCAAGGAATAAACCTCCTTACAAAGTTAATGGTTCCCATGAAAGATTGAACACTTTTCTTAGATGTGGGAGTAGGGAGGTTCATAATCACAGAAACTCTCCTAGGGTCAATACTAATACCACAGTCAGAAACAATATGACTAAGGAGTTTTCCTTAAGTAGCTTTGAAGATAGAATTAGAAGGATTCAATCACATACCAAATTTTTTGTAGTGTAGAAAGAATTTCCTAAGATGAACAAAATGATCTGTGTTAGGGACCTAACCTCCCTATCCCCTCACGTAGGTAGAATACTATAATTACATGTAATAAAGGCCTAGTAGTAAGGAAGAATAAGTCAAATGTAAGAATACCTAATAGAATCTTCCGCTTCTAGAAGGATCTTCCTCTAGATTGTTCTTTTGGATAGATAGATTTAGTATAAATAGGAGTAAAGGGTATGATAAATCTTGTCTTGGATATTATTGTAATAGAGCTCTGCTCTGCTGGAGGTTTCCCCCCTCAAAGAGGCAAGTGATCATTTCTATCATTAATCAAGGTGCTCTTTCTGGCGTTATTCTGGTATTGTTATGGTTATATCATTGTTGTTCTACCATTTCTAGCTAAAATATTTATGTTCTGCATACTATTTTATACCTAGAATACTACAAGTGGTATCCGAGCACTTTCCTTGGCAGAAAATTGTGGGTTAATTTTTCTTTTCAGTGTAGAGACATATTTTTACATCTTAAAGGTATAAATATATTTAGTTATGCGCATAAACCCGTGGTCAGGGAGTCATACATGTAAAAAATACAAGTGGTACTTAAGCACGCATATGTTGGCCACCCTTGTAACCCCTGTTGGTAACCCTTTGAGTGGTAGCGCATTAGATAAAACCTGTATACATATTGACCTAGATCTCCTAAATCCATCCATAGATAAACCGATTGGCCACTTGACTGCTATAGCATCACCGAGAACAACACTCAGGAAGATACTCTCTAGTACCTGGGTAGTCGGGTAGTACAGCTAAGGGCATGGTCTCACCTCCTTAGTTGGTTCCCTGAGATATTGGGTCGAGTACTACTATTGGACCTTACACATATATCATAGAGATATAGCATAGGGAAACCCCTTGTCTGTAGACACCCTGCATACCCTAATGCTTAGGACGTAAGAAAAAACAGAACTGACAAGATCTATTACTGCACAATTGTTCCTCCTGCATTCGGGTTGCAAAATTACTACACATTTCTTCCTCTTAAGAATTTGGGCATTTCAACACTGCATTATTATTCATATTGGAGTATAACTCCATAGGAGTTAAAAAAAAAAGGTAGTGTTCTCACAGGCACACTTCTTTGGGACCTATCCCACTTGGCTCTTCTCTTCACCCCGATTCCAATGATACCTATCATTTTTAACACAATTATTTTTGTGGACCCAACCCTTCTCCGACACCCTTATTTGGCTCCTATCCCATTGGATCCCCCTTTCCACCCTGATCACAGTGGTACCTATCATTTTACACCCTTCTTCTCCATGGTCCCACCCACACCTCAAGACCCCTTTTGTTTCCCTTATACCATTTGCTTGCTCATTTTTCCAAATGGCTACCATACAAGCCAAAGAACTCAATACCTTGAATGTTGACACCCACCAGAACCAGAAAGACATCAATACTATCAATGCCAACCTTATCTCAATCAATTATTCTTTTGAGATCCTCAAGGAATAATGTTACCACATCAAAGACCTCAAATACCTCAAAGAACACTTCATGGGCCATTCCCATAACCCTTCCTCTTCTGAACAACCATATTATCAGGATGACCATGACTTTTTCCATTACAAAGGTCCTCATACTACCCACTTTTCTCGAGACCTCCTCCCTCCCAGAATTGAGGTGAAGAAATTTGATGGATTAGATACCATAGGTTGGGTCACCCAAATGGAACATTATTTATCTTTGCATGGAATTATTGATGATTTATCCAAGCTTCGTTATGGTGTCCTACATATGGATCCGGAACGATGGAAATGGTGGCAATGGAGAAAAAAGGAATGTCAAGGGTATGTTGCTTGGACACATTTTATGGTCGAACTTTATGACCTATTTGACTCTGACACCCACCATTTAGGCCATTTTACCAAGTTAAAGAAGTCAGGGACAGAGGAAGACTTTATTGTCACATTTGAGCACTTGGATTTATGAATGGAGGGCATGTCAGATGCTTTGTTTAGGGAATGCTTTATCTGTGGCCTCAAAGATGAAATTCGTGCCCATATTCTCATGGCACGCCCATAGACTTGTGATCCAAGTGGATATTGGTGGCCACCCACCTATTCCACTTGGACCCCCACCATTGTTTCTTTTAGTTTTTTAGTTTCCTTAATTATATTACAATTTACTATTTTTGGCAGTTTTTTGGGTACTGAACTTTCAGAGCCATTTTGAGGCCTTAAACGATGTTTTTTGGGCATTGACCAATCGATGAATATTAATTTGTCCCAAACGTTGAGATCTATTGTTAGCAGTTGTATTCCTTGGATATATATTTCTAATGATGTATCATATGCGTCAAACAGACATAGTATGCAAAAGTTACGACCTCGGAAAATTGATGTACCAATTTACCCCGACGGGGCCCATATTCCAGTGTTTCATCTCCTAGGGTTAGGTTTGTGGATGTTTAGGGTTTCCATTGTTTTTAAATAACATATAGGCCTTATAGACTCATTGTAACATAGATTTCAGAGGCTTGTAGCCACCACATCTCTTCTTAGAGATAAGCTACTAGCGCCCTAGCTAGTTTATTTCTATTATGTCTATAAATAAATTTCAGTTCCTTGATATTAATGAAATGAAGTGTTATTTCCACTGCATCTTTATATTCATGGTTATTTGTGTATTATGTTGTGTTCTTGCATAAATTCAGATCAGTGATATCAGAGCAGTCTTCTCTTTCTCTATCCTTCTTTGCATGTCCCCAACGAGGTTGGGGTATAAGGAGTTAGGGCTCGATCTATTTGAACCTTTGCAAGATCAGCCTTGCAAACCCTGGCGACTTCCCATTGGGGATAAAAAGAAAGATGAGGGAGCCGGAGATCTTATCAAAATATTGCTTGAGGAGGCCCTTCAAAAACAAAGGAACGCGATGATGGATAACTTCACCCAGATCCTTCAACGATTACCCACTGGCGGCGCATCTGCATCCAACAGCCACTCTGGAGGTGCAACCCCTTTTAAGGTACAAGTGAACTTTGAAATTACCATATTTGATGGAAAAATAGATGCAGATGTTGTAGATATATGGTTGAATCTATTAGAAGGATATTTCTTGGTTCATGACTTTTCTGACCGGGAGAAGATTATTTTTTCACTACTCAAATTTGCCCCCATGTCAAGGACTGGTGGGAAAACTACTGTGAGAAAAAGGTTGAGGGGGAACCCTATCTTTTCTCATCCGTACCCACTTAGAATTCTTTCTGATATTCCATCAAGGAAAAATATTAACCAGTGGGGAGATATGAGGAAAAGTACATACAATGGACTACGTTGCGGCAGCAAAGGGATCAAGATGTGCATGAGCTAATGAATCTGTTCCATACCCTGCACACAAAGTTGGGTATCAAAGATTCAGAGAAACATTTGGTGCTGAAGTACCGAAGTTGTCTACATAAATAGATTCAGGAGGAAATGGAGTTCCTGGACATCTCCTCTCTTGGTACGACATACCGATATGCTGCCAAGATTGAGAAGAAATTCAAACAGAAGAAGCGAGACTTTGGATCTACAAATCAAAAGTAAGTGAAAGGTGCCCGCAAACTACAGAACAAAGGACAAATACAAGGCATGGTGGCTCAATACAACCTGCCAAAGTTGCAAGCAAAGAACAACACCACGAAGCTGAAGAAGGAAACAAGAAAGTGGTGTGAGTTTCATAAGAGCTCCACTGACAACACAAGTGAGTGTCGGTCCAAACAGTCACTGGTGGTCGAGATGAGGGCTTCTGAATCAGATGCATGCTATGAAACTGAATCAGATCCCGAGAAGCGGAATGAAAGAGGGAAGTAGATTATCGATGCGGAGTCCAATGTCATTGTTTCCACCACGAAGATCCAAAAGGAAGAACCGAAAGATCCAGAGGAGGAGGAGCATCTCTTCCACTCTCAGATGTGGGTAAAGGGCTCCCCACTATAGTTCCTTGTTGATAGTGGGATCTAAAAGAACCTCATTTTAGTAGAAGTCATGAAGCGGTTGGGCTTGCTGAACACAACACACCCACAACCGTACACCATCAGGTGGCTTCACCAAGGACGAGATCTCCGCGTCAGCCAATAGTGTTGCCTTCCCTACAACATCAAGCCATTCACCAATGAGGCATTATGTGATATTTCGCCTCTTGATGTTTGTGATGTATTATTAGGCCAACCATACTTGTGGAAGTGACATGTTGTGTATGAGTCCTAGCCTCACACTGTTAATGTTACCTTGGGAAATAAGTTGTACAGGATACCAAATGTACCACCTCCTATCGCTATCTCTTTGGTTACTACGAAACAATGGAGTAAGCTCATTTACAAAGCCAAGAAATTTGTTTTCCTAATGATCCACCCTCAGGGAAATAAGAATACTATGGCGATGACCTCCAGACAGGTCTCCTCTGCACGACAACAAAAAATGGACAAGGTCATGGAGGAGTATTGAGACATCTTCACCTCACCCACAGGGGTTCCTTTGCACTTTCAGCTCAAGCACCCCATTGATCTGACCCCACATGCATCGCTTCCCAATGGACTGATCTATCGATGATCTATTCTAGAGAACGATGAAATCAAAAGGTAGATTCAGGATCTTCTATAGGAAGGTCACATCTGACCAAGTTCATCACCCTATGGGATCCCGATCATGTTGGTACATAAGAAGGATGGGACTTGGATACTCTATATTGACTATCAGGTGATTAACAAGATCATTGTCTGGAATAGGTACCCGATCCCACGAATTGATGACCTTCTGGACCAACTCAAAGGGGAAAAATATTTCAGCAAGATCGACTTGAATTTTGGGTATCACCAGGTACCAATCGAACCGTCCAAAGTATGAAATACTTCCTTCAAATCCAAGGAGAGCCTTTTTGAATGGATGGTCATGATTTTCGGACGAATTCTCCTGCAACCTTCATGAGGTTGATGGATGGAATATTGAGACCATTCACCAACTCATTTTTAGTAGTGTACTTGGATGACATTGTGATCTTCAGCCAGACTTGGGAAGAGCACCTCCACCACATCTGACAGGTCCTCCAAACATTGTAGAAACACAAGTTGTTTGCCAATTTGGAGAAGTGCACTTTTGGCATGACCTAGGTTCAATATATGGGATACATTATTAATGAGCATGGGGTGCATGTGGATCCAGCCAAGATCCAATTCATTTGGGATTGTCCAACCCCGACCACTCTAACAGAGCTTCACATCTTTCTGGGTCTTGCTAATTTCTACCACAGGTTCGTGTTGGGATTCTCTCATATCACTTGCTCCTTGAGTCAAGTCACCAATGGAGGAGCAAAAGAAAAATTTGTTTGGTCGGAATCTCAACAAAAGGCATTTGTAGAATTGAAACATCGCCTCTATTGTGCTCGAGTGCTCACATTACCAGAATTGTAACAACCATTTGAGATCGAGATAGATGCCTTTGACTATGATATTGGGGCAACTCTTACTCAATAAGGACATCTAGTGGCATATCACAGTGCGACACTGTCTGATACAATCCGAAATTATCCCACTTGTGAAAAAAAAATGTATTCCATTGTTCAGGATTATCGATAATGGAAGCATTACATTTTGGGGAAGGAAACGATCATCCACACAAACCACCGACCCTTGCAGTTCATATAGACACAAGGGAAGTTGCAGAACGATCACCATCAAAAGTGGTCCACATATCTGCAACAGTTTCATTTGAACATCAAGTACAAGAAGGGAAGCACCAATAATGTTGCATATTGCCTCAGCCGACCATCGATCGTGGCGATAAACACCGTGCTCAACTCTTGTGGGCATGGGACTTCTGATTGGTCGCTTCTCTACAAGAGTGATCCAGATTTTGGCCACACATACAAGATGCTCTTGGAGGGTAACCGAGTTCCAAATTTTCACCTCCAGGATGAATTTCTATGTCACCTGGGATACCTTTGTGTTCCTTTGAGTGAGCGTGCCAAGATGATTTTGGAAGCGCACTATAGTCAGGTCGCTGGACATTTCAGGGTCGAGAAAACAGTGGCAATACTATAGAAGTATTTATATTAGCCAAACCATCGACAAGATGTTGGGATGTACAACATATCCTTCACTACCTAATCCATTGCCAAACTGACCATCAAGAAGCAAGGCTTCTATACTTCGCTTGTTGATTAAGGTTGGTTGTCATTGATGTCAACCCTTGAAGAAATTCCCGTAGCACAAAGGTTGGGTAATGGACCCAAGATTGTTTGTTGTAAAGATGTTTCTTTATTGTCTTTTCATTTTTGATAATAAGTAGAAATGGATGAACTCCAAAGTGGTCCCCTTATGGTGAAATCCCTCACGAGAAGACGCTTTGCGGATTGAGTTATCCTAGAAGTATGGTTAGAGAACCCATGCTTATTTGTGGAATAATGAGATGAAGGTCAATGCATTTTTTAGTGAAAATATCCTATATGGATAGTGATTTTCATGCCATTTCTAGTGGTATGTGGAACGTCACATAACTCCTCACGATTAGAGAGTTATGGCCATGAGAAGTTGGAGAACCCAGATTTGGGTAGCGGACCCAAGTTTGTTTGATGGATAATGGTATGAGTTTTGATATATTTACAGGTAATACTATTCTATATGTATGGTACATTTCATTCCATTTCTAGTGGTATGTGGAACTTCACATAACTCCTCACGGTTTGAGAGTTATGGCCTTACGAAATTGGAGGACCCTCTTATGTCATCTAGAAGCCCCAAAAGGTCAAAGTAGTCAAAGTGGTTTAATAGATTTTAGAAGGTAAATAATAAGAAGTGAATTGATGAGTGTACTATAATTCAAAGTGAATACCAAAATAGAATTATTTAAAATAATAAATTTAATGGAGAAATTAGAAGTGGGTTAACCATAAGAGAAATAAGAGTGGACAGAAAGTGACCTAGAAGATGTTTTTAAGAGCTACTCTCCGAGTATATAAATATGAGGAAAGGCTCTCTCATTTAAAGACACGCAGAGCATATTGAATACCTATAGGTTTCTGAGGGTATTTAACCAAAGGGATATCTAAGAAATTTATGAGGAAAGGAAGTGAAGAAAGAAGTAGAATTCAAGGAAGGAAAGAAAAATTCTTTTGATGATGCTTCTAAGGTATGTTTTTTCAGGACATCTCACCATTTTCATGGCATTTTCTAGAATTATTGATTTGTGAAATTGATATTTCGACTGAGGAAACGTATCAAAGTATTTGTGGTAAAAATAATCTTGTGGGTTGTTGTAGTTTTTGGGTTACACTATGTGGAAAATAGGGGTTTTGTGGCTGAATCAAAGAAACTAGTCAAAAACATGTGTTTAGGAGTAAAACGTCATAACTTCTTCATATGAGGTCAAATTTAGTAAGGAAACTTTTTTTGGTTAGAATCCCCGGTCTTTTAGTTTCTTTTGTAACAATTTCAGATCAATTCAACAAATTATTATGGGGGGCATGCTCTACAAGTTATCCCTCTAGAATAGAGACATAATTCAGTAAGGTGTGCCATTTTGCTATAACTCCTTTTACGAGAGGTTAGTAGTGACGCGGAGGAATTGCATAAAACACATTGATGAACATTATGTATCGGTTTGAATCTTTATTCATTACGGGTACAAAGTTATGATTAGTTCAAATTAGGGTTTGCATTTGACTAATCAAAACTAGTCTTGCGAGACTAAAGAAAGCGTTGATAGAAATGATAGTCTCTTGTTATTAAAAGTTAAATTAATTTATCATTTGAAATTTAAATTATGAAATGGTTACAATAATTCAACATACAATTAAAGCAGTTGAGGTCACCCATGGACCGGAATTAACACAAATCATTTCAAAGGGTCAAAATCTATACAATAGTGACAAAATTAAAGGCGTTATGAAGAGACAGGGTGTGCGCTCACATGCGCAAAACAAAAATACAAGAATCACTTTTGTCTTGTATTTACATTGTGTCACAAAAATCCATACACGAGAAAGCGACACACATTTACGAAAAGTGGTTGGCCTCCATCCATACGGTTCAACTTCAAGTTGATTTGACACTCAAATCTCACGAATTTGCAGGAATGTGGGTGGTTGGTCAAAGACCTAGAAATGACTTAATTAGCCTCTTTACACACTACAACTGGTTGGAAAATACCTCAAAGAAATGTTATAAAAAGGCAATGGATGCACTTCATTTTTCAAAGAATTCAATAGCAAGGGTTATGCCACTATTCTCTTGGGGAATCCTATTTTCTCATCAAGAGTATAATAGCATCATTGCATTGGGCAATCCATCATCTCACCCCTTGAGGTGGATTAGCAAAGAACTTTTCACCATTTCATTTTTCATTTTCAAAGTTGTAGAAGAGCTTATTTGTGGGGGTCCAGAGCCCTCCCTTGGGGAAGAAGGGACTCATGGTCCTGTAATGCTTCTCGGTGTTTTCTTTCACTAATATGAGCCTTACCATTGGTGACATGGGTCTCATTGTTTCTTTTGTCCCTTATGTCCCTATGCTCATTAAATTTTAGTTGTTGTTTTATTTCTTAGTTTTAATTCTTAGTTGTTCTTTTATATTGTTTCTCAACCCTTTCCCTTTGGTATCACCTTAGCAAACCCAACTAAGCTTGCAAGCACCTCTATTTTTTCTCACTAAGGTGATGAAAGACACGCAATAGATTGGTGACTCCAATGGGGAAGGCCATCGATTTCCCTACTCCATTTGGGTTTTTATAGCTCTCTTTTGGTTTATTTAACTTGCGGGTGTATTAACCGGCCTAAGCCGACCTACTAAACAACCAATTCCAAAGTTGAAATGGGAGGAATTCCATCCATAATAATTTTTCATTCCGCATTTGTGTGTCTAAGTAATGCTTGGTTTTGGAGCATCGTCTTTTATGCACCTAAGTCCGGTTTTGTTACGTGCACATTGCACCATTAGCTCATTTTTGGAGTGCGCACATGCACTTTCGATTAGCCTTTGTCTCCAGCGAGACCCTTTTGTGTGAAAAAATTACATATTAGCAAGTTTTTGAAGTTTGGGGAAGGCCCTTAGCCCAGCTGCTTAAAAGTGATTTCAAGCATGTTTTAAGCTGCACCATGTTTAGTCCCCTCTTAATATAAAGGGGTTTAGTCAAAACCTTAGGCACTTAGGGGGTTAAAATCATTATTTCCTCTTTTACTTTCATTTTGCCACATGGATGTGGCTTTTTTTGACTAAAAATATAAGTTGAATCATTTGTAATCACATCTAACTTTCATTGGGACTAAAAGTTGGATAACAATGGCTTAGTATGCATTGGGACTAAAAGTTGGATAACAATCGCTTAGTATGCTCTTATCTCACGCCTCCAAGCAACCTTGAGAATTAGAAAAAGATTGTGGGACAATTTCATCTCCCTTATAAAGATTAAAACCTTTAGGAGAGGACAACAGCCCTTCTTGGGACTCCTCTTAGTTCATTTTTTCAAACACATCTTAAGATTGAATTGGCCCATACATGCCCACATGCTACAAAGTTAGGATAGTGTTGAAATTTACTTTCTTAGATTAAATCAATAGGGAAGTTTAAAGGTTTTGTAACGGGCCCATACATTCCCACATGATCACAATCTAGGATAGTTTCAAAGCTTTTCTTAGATTAAATCACAATAGGGAGTTAAAGGAATAGTAACGGACCCACATGTCCACATGCTAGCTTCCTAGGGACTTTTGAATTACGCAAGGTTGTACCAAAGACACTTAGTTAATTAGGTAATCAACACTTGTAAGGACCAAGCGAAGTCCACATGCAGCAAGGTGACACCTAATTCATTAAAACATTGGCACACTTTCACTCATTCACACACAAAAGTCACTTATCACCCACATAGTTTCTTCTTGAAATGTGGAGGTCAAAGTAAGTTTCCTTCAAAGGGATTCCGAAAACACCCCACCCTTTTCTTGACGAAACTATCCACTCCCATTTAATTTCAACGAGGTTGGTTCACACCCCCAACCTCTCAAAACAACTACACCTAAATTTTTTCTAAAAACTCACTAAGTTTTCCTCCACATGAGGTGCCAAAAGAAATTTTTTATTCTAGGTAGGATTTCGGTGATATGCATCCAAATAACTCCCCGTTATCTGGTTCTCACATTGTCAAAAACATAGAAGTTGTCAAATAGGGAACTGAAAATCCTCCAAGTCAAGTGTTCCTAACACCATAAGGCAGAGAGATAACCTTGAAGGGTTGAAGGCCGAGGTTTGGTTGTTCTATGCATCCCCCCTTGAGGCACCCACCTCTTGGACGGGATCCAGCCCGTGACCCATTTCTTAGGTCAAAAATCTAAATGTCGCACTTTGACCGAGGTACCTTGTGACCAAATTTTAGGACATCTACCTAGATGGAAATTGTGCACTACAATTGCACCTTGATCGGATTTTGTGTGGCTATTGGGAAATATCGCCAGCTCTTTCGGGATATGCCCCCTTTACCCCTCATTATAACCGATTATTTCATCCTTCAATAGTTTCTCTTTCGGTGACTTCAGACCCCAATGTTGAGTACTATTGGAAGGTCCAGTGCTATTTGAGAGGAAGGACGTTACGTCATTCAGGACATGAGCATTTCTTTTCTTTGATTCCCCACGTAGAAAAAACCCACTTATCCACATATATGTTTTTTTTTCAAATCACTTTATGTATGATACACTTCTGATTACATTTTGATTTGGATATATATATTGTGTAAAGTTCAAAATTCGCAACAATGGTTCTTGTTTACTTTCTCTCATCACATTTCACACACATCCACTTAGCTAGTTGAACATCATAGGGGACCCACATAACCCCCGTCGTTCCAGACGCTTACCAAACCTCCCTCCTATTTTAGGGGGAGTTCCTAGTCTTGCCCACTCATCGACACCACCTTCACACACTCCTGTGAGTGCCACTGTTCTAGGATCAGCTTTGCTTGGCTCCACATTACTTGGATCCACTTCCCAAGTACCTTCATCCACTCACTCTCCTTTACACGGAAGCGGAGGACCCACTTCCTCTCAAGGGGGAAGTACCAACCCACCTAGTCCCCCTCAAGGGTCAGGTTCACAACACACTCACACCATGGTTGGAGCTAATCCTCCCCCCCTAATGCAGATGCCATATTTGGCCTCTCTTAACATACCATATCTAAGAAAACTCACCAATGATCCTATATTGCATGACCCCACATGGCCTGCAATTCCCACCAAACTACCTTCAGACATCCCTAAGTTTGAAGGAAAGGCAGGAGATGACCCTGCCAACCATGTCACGACCTTCCACCTATGGTGCTCTTCCAACAACATTATGGATGATTCCATCAGACTCTGATTATTTCAATGCACACTCACTGGCCCATATGCCAAATGGTATGTAGATGAGAAATCATGGTCCCATGCGACTTTCGAGTCCTTGGCCAAAGCATTTTTTACCTTCTTCCAATTACCAATCCCCCATGACAATGGTCTTGAACTACTCTCTAATTTCAAACAAACCTCAGCCACACATATCGCTGATCACATTCACGAGTGGCGTAGATGACGTAGTTTATGCAAAGCTGAAACCACCAAACAACAATGTCTTGACTGGTTTCTCAGATCACTTGTCTCTCTCCTCGGTAAAGATGTAGCTTCCACCTTCCCTCAATTCGAAGAGGAAGCCATCAGTAAGGCTCAACAATATGACCTCATCTATTCACAATTAGGGTACTTATACACGGTACTTCCTAATCTCCCCAAACCCGTGCCATTCGGTCAAGACAAATGCGGGATGTCTCACTCAGCAGACGGATTGATTGGTAATACCACACACCACAGTCCTCAACCCCAACCACCACCAATGTATGGCACACCTCAATATCTGTCATCATATGGGGGAACCTCTTATTACCCCCCACCCCCTTATCAACAGCCATACCCTGTTGCTATGCCTCCACCCATCAGTGGGCCACCACCGTCACCCCCCATACACCCACCTATTCAAACAAGTTTTGGTACCCCCTCTACCTCAGCTTATAGTACTAGCGAAAGTGCCATGCCTTCCTATGTACCTTATGGATCGTTACCCCCACAAAATCCGTACTTTCCATTTCCTGGTCCCCCACAACCAATGGCTCCCCCACATCCTCACGGGGGGGTGAATTTTGTTCAACCCTCTCGCGTTCAGCAATATCAAAATTTTGAACAGCTGAATACAGAAAATCCGACCCATTCGTCGAATAATGCCAAAAAGAAAGGAAGAAACAGGAACAATAACAACCCCGACCAAGGCGGGAATCAATCCCAACAAAACCAACTGCCTGGGGGCAACCAGAACCAAGGGAATCAGAACCCCCAGGGGGGCAATAACAATAGGCATCAAGCGAGAAATAACAATACTATTAAAACCAACTTCCCTTGTGCCCTTTGCGGTGAGTTCGGTCATTATACTCATCATTGCCCCCAAATCGTTGATTTCAAACAGCTAAAAGACTCAAGCAGTCTACCACATCCTCCAACACCGCCTGCCCCCCAGCAGGCCCCACAACAATACGTGCAACAACCCCCCCCAGCCGTACTGTAGAATCCCATTCCACACCAAGGTGTGATGAAAACCCAACAAGAGATACAACCTACCCCACCACAGTTGGGACAGTACCTCAACCCAAACAATCCTGCAGATCAAACTATTCTCCTCACCAGTGAGGAAGAAATCCTTCTGCAAACACATAATCCTCAGTACCATGCACCCATTAAGTCTCCTCCCATTCCTCCCGAAACAATCCTCACACCAACGGGACCCCCATTAGTGATCCCTCGCCCTAACACGGAACCACCTCTTCACATCCATCGCATCCCATTGCGTAGGAATGTCCACAACCCACAGGCTAGGGCAGGTCATAATTACAATTTGGTTGATGACTTAGCACAATCCCCGGCTTCCATGTCAGTCTTAGAAGTCCTTCAGACTTGCCCCACTCAGCGGAAATCATTACTTTCTTCCTTGGGGGTAGTCAACCCCACAGATACTTGACTCATTACATTTGATCTCGACAGCGACAAACCTTGCCTTCCCGCTTTGATCGCTTTTCAAATCCCAGTGAAAATTCGAAACATCACAGTTCATTGGTGCATCATCGATGAAGGAGCATCCACATGCATTATGTCCAAATCGGAATGGCAGAAACTCGGTTCCTCGAAACTCATACCATCTGCCATTACCTTAAGAGCTTATGATGGATGACCATCGTCTCCTGAAGGACTCTTCCAAAATGTCCCCGTAGAACTCGGGGGCAAGACCATTCTTATTGACATTGAAGTTATCGACGCCTCGCTCGATTATAATATCCTATTCGGTCGTAGCTACATGTACGCTATGAAGGCAGTTGCCTCTTCCGTCTTTTGAACAATGATGTCCCCCCATAATGGGAAGATCGTTACCATTGACCAGGTCTCACATTACGAGCCTACCCCTTCTGCCAACATCGATAACATTCTTCCTCTCATCCACACAAGTCATGACGCATACCCACTCATCGAAATGGGTCCTGAGATTTTCAAAGACCCATCATTGTTAGGAACTTACCATGGAGCACCACCACTCCTTCATCCTTCCAATCAAGTATGAATCATATCATCCAACAAAACTAACATAGAGGATAACCTTCCTCCTAGAGAGGCTTCTATCATATCTAATGTCCCACTAGTCACAGAGCCCCCCCCACACGAGCCTCCTGCAAACTTGTCGAGCCCACCAGTCCATGATTTCACCTCTCCCCAAGGACATGTCTCAGTTTGGGAGACAGTTCCCCAAGCCATCACTCAAATTCCCTTCTTCTACCCTCCTCCCAACGTACAAGCTTTCCAAGTAGCCACAACTCTTACCCTTCCTAATATGGTGTTAGCAATTCTAGTTTGGTATTTTCATCCACCAGAGATGGTCCCTCGACCATCCCTTCCACCCCAAATGGAAGGAATCCCAATGAATATTCCCATACTCACTCCCACCATACCCCCTACACCCCCACTCACTACTCTCCCTGCCACAGCTGGGGGCAGGAGAAAGAAGAAGGATCCCACAACTCCACTTCCCTCGCACGTCCAACCCCCTTGCGCGTTATGTGAGAAATATGGACACCAAACCAACAACTGCCCATATTTACCTGAGTTACAAAACCTGATCCCGCTCAATCAAACACCATCAACACTCGCCACAGTAGCCAGTATTGTCGCTACTACCCCTCACTCAAGTAGTAAAGGGCTGCAAACCAAATTCGCTTGCACTATATGTTCAGAATATGGACATTATACCCACCATTTCCCAGCACTGCCTCGCTTTCGGCAGACATTAGCCGCAGTACGCCAAAGCTTCCAGAACAAACCTATTCTAGCTACATCATCCCTACCCAACATCACTGACATCCATTATGTCACCACTTCATTCAATGAAAGTATGAGATACCCTTTCTCTCTATGTGAATCCTTGGATCATTTTACATACCAGTGTCCTATGATCATTGAATACATGCAACGCCAATTGACCCTAATTCAAACCCCTACTGAATCGATGGTTGACCTTACCTCGTCACTAGAGATTCTTCATATCATTTCTCCCAAACCCGATGCCCTCCCAACGCCTCCATGGTTCTTGGATGACCTATCAGAGGATTCACCCCCAAATCCCCCCAATCCTCCCATTCATTTCCCTATGGAAATATTACACCCAACTACCACTGGTACTCCTATGTTATTTTCCGTGCTATGGGCTTACCGTAAGGCTGTGAAAACAACCACTGGTTTCACACCATTTCATCTAGTCCATGGGGTTGAGGCCACTCTTCCCATCGAGTGTGAAATTCCCACCTTACGCACTGCAATTGAGCTATTACCTGACACTGCTCCAATGGAGCAGCGCTTGTTGAACTTAGAGTCCCTGGATGAAGATCGTCGATCTTCCTTACAGAACAATGAGGCAACTAAAAAATGGTCAAAGGCCTCCTTTGATCGTGATGTCAACCTTCGCTCATTAAGGCGACCTCGTCCTTGCTTATGATATCGCTCACGATACCTTTGGTCATGGAAAATTTGAGTCACTATGGCATGGCCCATACATTATCCAACATTGCCTCACCAAAGGTGCATACATCCTAGCCTCTCCCGAAGGCCTCTCTCTCAAAGAACCCATTAACGGGTTATACCTAAAGAACTTTTATGCCTAAGCATAGCAATTCTACTTTAGGTTATTTCTTTTATAGTGTTTTTAATATTTTTTCCATCCCTCATGTCTAAACTATCATTTGTGCTATTGACAGATGCTTCCTCCATCGACCTACCACATCGGTTACGCCGACGACGCTAGCTGTTGGAAACAAAATCTCGCTTCGACAGCTTGGGCCCTCTATACCCCCTCACATGAAATGCTCCATTCGAGCAGCATATGTTTGGGTTCAGCCACCAACAACCAAGCCGAATACACTGTCATCATTGGCCTCCTCGTCGATGCCCAACATCATCGTATTCATCATCTTCGCATCTTTCTCGACTCTCAACTAGTCGTTCTCTAGCTCAACAATGTGTACCACGTCCGCGATCCTTGCCTCTTTCGCAAATACCTGTAGGTTAGACTTTTATCTCGACATTTTGATTTCATTACATTTACACATATTCCAAGACAATTGAATCAAATTACAGATAACTTAGGTAACATTGTGTTAGACTGGCATATATCACATCAAGATACCTCTACACATACATAAACATTTCAAAAAACCTGTCACATCATATATAGATTAGACATCATCAACACATTAACAAAACACATGTAAACATCACATAGATTTCAAAATGTATACTCATGTATATATAAGTTGGTCCATAGTGAGATCCAAATGTTTACATACAAAAATACAAGTATCCGCAGGCTAGTCAAGCACCTCGATACAAAATGGGCTCACCAGCCTATATACAAAAATACAAAAATACATAGAGCACCACTCACGGTGCTTCTAGAGAACCACCTCCTGCCCCTCCCTCAGGCGGTGGTCCCCCACCCACTACTGGTCCCTTCGGACCGGGAGGTAACCGTCCGGTCATAGCAACACCTTCTACTTCTGCCCATCGTACCACATCCCACCACGGTGGCAGAACACCCCCACACTGCTCCAGGATGCCCTCATCCTGGATACACGACCACGTGCCCTCAGGCATGCCCTGTAGCACCGCCTCCAAGCGGCGACGAATATCCTCAAAATCTACTCCAGCTTCTTCTAGAGGAGCATGTGATGGCCCGACACCTGGGTCATCAAGTTAGAGTCTCCTCGTTGCTCTCTCAGGCTCAGTTGGTCTCACCTCAGCGTCGTCACACCAACGTCTCTCTCCTACCCGCAACCCTCCCCGCGGCTGTCTCCCTGGCTCCTGGCGAGCTGACGCCCTCAGCAACTCAACCTCACACCCGCGAGGTTCCACATCTGCACATACAAACAAACAAAAGATAGTATCATCATCTATACCAAATACACATTTCATGCTATCTCAAAAAATATATATATCAAACTCATCAACATACCTCGATGATCAAAAACCTCCCTTGGAGGTAACACCATGTCCAGATCATCCCGGAAGTCCACACCAGCATACGGGAACTGCAATATCACCTGCGGCATCTGCCACCACACCTATACCACCTTAGCTATAAAGAAGTGGCCGCCCTCAAAATAGTCGACCACCACCTCAGTCGCGGCTCTCGCACCCCAGGAGCGCCCAATAAAATCCTAGGGTGCAATATAGGCACCCTCTCCAAAAACCAAGCCACTAGAATGGACCCAAAGGCAAACTCTCCTGTATCAGTGGAATGACAATGGTCCATCTTCCCTACCATCCTGGCATGTAGTGTAAGCCTCCAGGCAAAGTGCTCACCAGCCAGTACCCTCTCCATAATACTCAATTGACCACCACTGATTCGTTGAGTCACAAGGGACCCATACACTCTCACAATCATCGCTGCTATACAACAATGCGCTAGAGAATCCATCGCCCCGATGCTCATGACAGATCCTGACATAAAGTTCACCCTAGAACAGTATCTCCGGCCCACTGTCATTGACGCTGTGTCAGCAGGTAACACCGGCTCCGTCGGTAGGGGCGTTCCCTGAAACGGGAGCCCAGTCAAAAAATATATGTCCTCCACCGCAGTGAAGGTGATTTGCTCTCCCCACACCATAAAACAATGCAGGTCTGGACTCCACATCCAGATAATAAATTGCAGAAGATACTCTTGTGCCCATATCAACGGGCACTCAAAGAACTTCAACAACCCATAGGCTACCAAAGTAGCACATACCCCTGGATCCTCAATTGCCATGGCATCCCTCAACTGGAACCAATCCCGCTCTCGCCAACTGATTGGAATCATGCACAATGATTGCCTGCAGCCACATAAAAAAATCCCAGGTCAGCCACACTGACCATAAAAAACATTAAAAAGATAATTTTTACACCCGTCAACCTTGCTCCTAAGGCGCAGTTGTTTAACCCACATGTGCGCACACATGCACACATGTTTATGCCACAAGCACACACGTATGCGTGCCTATTCACTCCACAGGCGTGCCTGTCCATCCCATAGGCGCGCATGAGTGCATGCATGCTCAGTCTATAGGGGCACCTCCATGCACTCTGTCATGAACACAGGTGTGCATCAAAGCACACCTGTCCACTACATAGTTGCGCACACATGCGTGGCTGTGTCACCAACAAACGCACACATAATGCATGCCTTAGTCCTCCTTACGGGCACCCCCATGCGTGGCTATCCAGATGGCAGGCGCGCACTTGTGCTCACATATTTCCAAATCGCCCGCGCACTTGGGGGCCCACATCCCAAAAACCCCTTGTACGACCCTCCGTACAGCCCCTGCCCAAAAATGGAAAACCTAATTCTATGCAGGATGATCAGACTACTAACCTAAAACTCGCTAGTCCTCGATCGACTGCCTCATTCTCCCGAAATCTCCAAATCTCCTCTAAATACCTCTCGTCCAGTCACTCTGGCAGCAAGTACAAATGAGGTGGCAATGTGGGTGCTACAACTATAAATAAGCCTTTTCACCAAACTTCCACTCACCATTCTGAGAGCTCCGGGTGTCCATTCTTCAATCTGTCTTCAGTCACGGGATCAACATCCCGTCATCTACATCAAGACAGTCCCCATGCCACTTTTCATCCTGAGCCCCTAGGGCGCCATTTTTTTCATACCCCGACCGGGTACGCATGCTCATATTCAAAATTATCAAATAAATGCTCGTATGTTCGATTCTCTTCAGATGTTGTTCACGTCGGGTATTTGGTTTTCATGTGTGCAGGTACTTGGTCATCATACATCAATGCAACCCCTTTAGGTATATACTCAGCACTAGCATGTAGTCATTCCCTTTGAATATCACTTGCATCTCCAGTCACACCCTCTGACATTTTCCTCCAGGATCCCCATCTACGGCTCTGCAGTACCAACACCTCCATTTGCATCTTTGGTACTGTCACCTGGTAGCACTCTTACCCACATGAGTTGTCCCATTCATAGCACCCTTTTGCGCCTTTCACACTCATGTTGTTTTTCACACCCTTTAGGGATGGGAGTCCCGATAGTCTTACATCATGTCGCGAATTAGCCACATCCTCCTTCTCCTCATTTTTCTAGCTTTCCCACTGGACTCCCAGATTATCTCTTCAAGGTTCTATTTTTTACTGCACCTCCACAGTATCAAGAACCCTCCATTTCATCCACAATCAGTTTGCCCCTCTGCAAATTTCCCTTCATTTCACCTACCTCATACAGAAACCCACCCATGGGGTCCTCACCCTCCACCAGTTCTCCAAGCAAATTGTGCCCTACCTGGGCCAACCATATTACATCGGGGCACCCGTTTCTGTATTTGTACACTCATCCCAAAATTATTCTTTATTTATTGTACAAACGCTTTTATTTCCCACATGTCCATACCTTTTTGTCGTCACCTTTTGGCGACCCTCTTCCCTTTTTGGCAAAAGAAACCCATTTCACCCTTGGTTGGGGCACTAATTATCATCTACCCTTGACGACATCGTCCATATACTCCGAGTATCCCACAAGCCACTTACCTCTGCCCTCTGAGTTTGTTCACTTTGTCCCACCTCTGGCACAACTTATCCCACATCTTGTTGTCCCCCTGACACTCAACTTCGTTGAACGGTTGCGGCCACTTATACTTCGCATATACCCCCAACCAAGGGCAGTCTTGTGTCTTCATCCTTCTTGACTTCGACCATGTACCTCCTCCAGTTCATCACCTCACCTAGTAGATTTCACGAAGCCCTTGGCTTCTCAGAGTCGCGTCCCCCTTTCTGTCGACATCAACACAGTTTTCCAGAAGGGTGATAGTATCTTGACTCTCATTACCTTTCCAATGAGAGATCTCGGATGGCACAGGGGGAACTACAATTTCTCCCTGCTATTGTTGACCCCCGTAAAATTCGACTTCAACACTTTCTCATGTTACGGTGGGTCTTACTTTGTGACTATTGCAGTTATTTCTTATATTTGTCGAAGACCTCTGAACTGGGCTGGGATATCAATGCCTACAAAATCCGTGATATTTCTTATTGATATCACTACCTACCATTCAGAGTATGTTCCTCCACAGAATTGTCTTCTGCCCTTATCACGACCGCCCCTGAGGGCGTTGCAGTTGTCTACATCAACACATCATTCATCTTTTGAGTTACATGACACGAGCATGGGGCATGCCCGCCTCATTTGTACATAGTTTATTTTTACACACCTTATGGTAGGTCAGGTTCTACAGGTTCCCTTCTCCCTCCAACGGGTAACTCTTGATAATCCCACTATCACTCTCTCTTACAACAACACTCTCAGTAGAAGAAACATTGATGGATTTCGTCTATACGTATGCTCCTAACCTCATCCATCAGGGGGCATCTGTTATCACTGAAATTTCATCCGCAAATGGTTACAAGAATTCAACATCGTCAAACAGTTATGAGGTCACCCATGGACTAGAATTACCACAAAAGCATTTCCAAAGCGTCAAAAACTATACAACTAGTGACAAAATTAAAGGGCGTTATGAAGACACAGGGCATGTGCACACATGCACAAAACAAAAACGCAAGAATCACGCACATGCGCACGATGTGCAACTGTTGTCGCAAAAAGCCACACACCTGAGAAACAACGCATTTATGAGAGTGGTCGGCCTCCCACCCACTTCCGGTTCAGCTTCCAAGTTGATTTGACACTCAAATCTGGACTGGATTCGACTAGGTGGCTGGTCAAATACCTAGAAATGCCCTAATTAGCCTCTTTACACACTACAAACTAGTTGGACAATACCTCAAAGAAATGCTATAAAAAGGCCATGGATTCACTTCATTTTTCAAGGAATTCAATAGCAAAGTTATGTTGCCACTATTCTCTTGAGGAATCCTCTATTCTCATCAAGAGTATAATAGAATCATTGCATTGGGCAATCCATCTTACCCCTTGAGTGGATTAGAAAAGAATTCTTTCACCATTTTCATTTTCATTTTCAAAGTTGTAAGAAGAGCTTATTTGTGGGGGTCCAAGAGCCCTCCCTTGGAGGAAGAAGGGACTCATAGTCCTATTTCTTCTCGGTGTTTTCTTTCACTAATATCAACCTTACCATTGGTGACATGGGTCTCATTGTTTATTTTGTCCTTATGTCCCTATGCTCATTAATTTAGTTGTTGTTTTATTTCTTAGTTTAATTCTTAGTTGTTCTTTTA
>SNQJ01S0012743.1:197476-208653 GCA_010110895.2 Picea sitchensis | reverse complement strand
CTAGGGCCTCTGCTTGTTTATTTGTTGTGTAACCAAGCCCCCATGAATACTCAATAATATTTTTTCTTTCGGAGTAAAAAATGACTCTCCCCGCACCTGTTGTCCCTAGATTATGATTATGATTATGATTATTATATACAAAACAAAGGTGAAAAAAAGCTCATATTTATTTGTATTACCTTGACACTCAACTGATGAGGATTGTATCCTATCACTTTTCATGCACTACAAAGTAACTTTTAGCAAAACCATTAGAACTTGGAGTCCCACTTGTTTGATTTGTTTTCCTTTTGCAGGCATAAAAAGACTTTCCAATTTCTAGTAAAAATGTATGCCTTGATAACAAAGCTAGTTGCAATCATGCAAGATTTTTCCCATGAAAGAAGATCAAAGAGACAACTAACAAATCTCAATTCATGTTTTTTTTAGAAAATTAAGGAGTAATTCATGTTCCAGGTTACCATGATTGGTTGGGAGTCCTCAGTGCCCCTTAAGGGAAATGATATTAATATGATGTAATTTGAGATGAATTCACATTTTTTTTGTTTATTTTTTTTTTATTTTAAATAGCTTGGACTAAGGCCTCAAATGTAACTCTACACTTATCAACTGTCCATATTTTTTTATTTTTATTTTTGGCTTGGGGGCTTTACACTTGGGAGTGTGTAGTGAAAATTCTTAGGGAATTCTTAGACAAAAGAAAAGTGATAAAAACTATTTTTTTTTTCAATTTGATAATTCAAATGGCAAGATTAAATTACTCACTACCTTTTTTGTAAATTTAAAAAGATTTTTCTTTTCAAAGAAAAAAAATAACTTTAAAAAATCCATGATTTATGTAAAATTTAATGTCCTAACAATTTTTACTTTTAATTAATTTTTTCTTTAATTAATGCAAAGTTTAAATGAAACTATTTTCAATAATAAATATTATGCTATAGCAATTAATATTAATTAATTTTTTCTTTAATTAATGCAAAGTTTAAATGAAACTATTTTCAATAATAAATATTATGCTATAACAATTAGTATGGAATATGAGTAATAATAATTTTGTGTTTTAGTGAATAAATCTTACATTCAAATTCGATGGAAAAATGAAAAAATGAGTGATAATATAAAGTGGAGTTCATAACTCTTTAAGAAATATAACAAAACATTTACTAATAAATTTTTTTATTTATTTGTTAATCTTTATTTCATGTGGAAAACATGGCTTTACCATAATAATGCATAGTTATGTTGGAATATGTTTCCCAAGCTCGCACTTATCACTCGAAAGATTGACTTATAAACAAAAAGGTGGGGTTATATAATGCATGCACAAATTACATTTCCAGTGGTGGCAGTGTCTCCAAGGTAGACAACTGTCCGTACCATTCAGTTATATGTTTGTGGAGAAATCATAAAGGGCCAGTGGTGGCAGTGTCTCCAAGGTAGACATCTGTCCTTCCTAAGTAGGACCCATGGTACCATTCAGTTATATGTTTGTGGAGAAATCATAAAGGGCACGACCCATGACACCATTCAGTTATATTCTAGTGGATTAGAAATCATAAGTTGACATAAAATGCACGAGCCATGATACCCTTCAGTGATATGTCAACGACCCATGACACATTCAATTATATGTCAGTGGATTAGAAATCATACGTTGACATAAAATGCACGAGCCATGATACCCTTCAGTGATATGTCAACGACCCATGACACATTCAATTATATGTCAGTGGAATAGAAATCATACGTTGACATAAAATGCACGAGCCATGATACCCTTCACTGGAAGTGGATCAAAACTATTTGATTTACCTAGTTAATCAAAACTATTTGATTTACCTAGTTAATCAAAACTTCCTAAGGAGAACAAACGTTAGAAGGGCATGACGTCATCATAACGATTTCATGTACGTTGAGAGATGACGTCATCATAACAATTCATACTCGTAGAAGGGGGATGACATCATGCTAAGAAATCTAACATAATATGCTATAGAGAGGTGTCACAATTCCAACTCAAGCAAATGACATGAGAAGAACAAGTTCTTGAGGTGCCTAACAATTGTCTTTGGTGGAGGCACATAATTCTAAGGGGAATAATTATGAGCCGTGGAAGTAGCACCACCCTGAGTAGCATCCTTGGACCTAATAGTCAACTGCATGTTATCTTTTCATTGAAATCTGTTACATAGTTAGTGACCGACCTGTGATATAAAAAATAATAATAGTCTAGGAAAGTAAATGAAAAAGATAGAGAATAACAGGGAAACTAAATAGTGAAGAAAAGTATAATAGCACGAAAGTATAATAGTATTTATTTCTAAACGTTGAAAGAAGGTAAATGAAGAGACAATAAAGGAGCTAGCAATATGAGTGTATGTATGATACTGTCAAAGGAGAGCAGCAAGAAGTTAAATGGTTAATATTTATAGTAATATGAGTATTTGAGATTTTTTTTCATAACATATTATATTAAAAAATAAAAGGGAAAGAGAAGATAATTAATAAGTAATTATATTCTTATAAATAATTTTGAAAATAACAAAATAAAAAATATTAAATTGATTTTTTTCTAAATAATAACATAAACCCATTTGTTGTCACTGGTTGTTCTAGGTGTCRTTCAACATTACCTTTTGGCAGAGCTGTAGAGTTCTAAGGGGAAGAATCTTGAGCCATAGAAGTAGTACCACCCAGTAGCATCCATCCCTTGACCTAACAGTGAACTAGAGGTTGCAATATACTATAGAAGGACATATACTGTAGCTATAGGAGACTAGAGGACTAGGGAGAGCTAGATATTTTAAGGCAAAGAAATAAGTAGAGGAAATAATTTTCTTTATATAAGTAAGCGACTTAAGTAATAGAAATTCCAGGCTGCAAAATAAGTAATAGTCGTCACTTCACGCGACGAGTAGTCAATAATCACAGTGGATTATTCCATATTGGAAGGATATGGAGGCATGTTTGTTGCCTAATAGATTATAGGGTCAATCTTTTATCAGTGGTAAATGCAGGAACTTAATAAAGAAATGAATATTGGGAGAGAGATCTGGAAATATTTTCATATTGGCCTAGAAAATGTAGWCTTGAGGCATGTGTTGCAATCCTCTGCTAGTCAACAAAATTTGATCACTACTCCTAAGGTATGTATGCAGTTAGTATAATTCATTCTATCTTCTATTTTGGTGAAATGAGAGTGAAGTGTTAGTTATAGTATCTCTCCTTCCAATATTATACATATGTACCTTATGTAGGCAACAAAGAAATTGAGAATTATAGCCCAAGTCTAACTACATAAATTTAAAATTACCTATGAAGTTAATCATGTATGTTTATCCTACTCTAGTATAAACAATGTTTTTGGGGAATTTTTCCTAGTACTTGGTTGCTATTTTTGCTCATACAATATGTATACATATTATGAATCAAATAAATTTTCATTTAACCCGTTCTTCCAACGTCCTAGCCATCACCAACATATAGCACCATCGATCAATAGTTTTGAGTATTCTCCAACTTAGGGAGCTTGAGAATGTCTTTAGAGGCTGACACAAATCACATACCACATCTCTGATTGGGTTCTTAATGCATCGTGCTTGAAGTTCTAGGCCTCTGATGATCCATTCAACCATTTCTTCACAAGTCATTGATTCTGGAAATGTTGCAGCTTTATAGGTATGACCTGAAGTAATTTGTAGGGAGGTGGAGGCATATCATCTCTTGGGGGAATTGTTTCTTCTTCATCTTCATCTCAAATTCTCCTCCCATGCATGAGGATGGTGGGTTTCTTCCTTAATAGTCTTCATAGAAACTATTTTTATGTTCCTGTTGTGTATCTCTGATCCTGGTTACTACGAGTGGTTTTTTTGTAAGTACAACCTTGGGAGATGTTCTGTGTGTTGAGCCTCCATTTGTACTTATTTTGATAGATAATTGTGTTCTTTTTTCACAAAAAAACCTTCCATTTTTCACCAAAATCATCTCTTTTTCATCTAATCCTCTATGGTTCTTGCAAGAATGACATCCAAAGAACATTTAAGGTATTATGGTAATATTAAACATCAATTCTTGTTATTTGATTACTTAAATAATGTTAAAACTGTTAATCATTGTTTTTTACAARAAGTGCAAGTTCTTGTAAACGTGGTTTGAATATTTTTGTGGGTCAAAAGGAGAAATTAACACATGGAGCAGGTTCTTAGGGATGAGGAGAAGCTTTCTAATTCATCAGATGTCGAATGTAGATGTTCAAGGTGGTGTAGATGCCCGGTCAACCATATGCCAAGTTGAAATGAGCAATGATCTTCACGCATGATTTTTGAATAGATGAAGACAAATCTAAAAACTCAGTGACATGGTTTTTGTGCAGACTCAGCCCATTTAGGAAAACCTAGAGAAACTTTCTAAGAGAATGCATGATTTGGGAGATATAGTCGTTTCTTCAAAGTGGAACTTCCCATATTTTTATGTGTGGCAGGCTTTTAAGAATAATTCAATTCTTGTAATCTTTGATTCATCTAGATGATTGCAGGCCGAATTGGAGGAAACAAGCACGTGGGTTCCGATCCTTGTCTTCATACCATGTAGCATGTTCTCTTGGAAGTGAGAAAAAAAAAACATAACCCATCGGTCATTGATCAGTCAATGCGGGCACCAATAGGAAATTCCACAATAGAAAACACAAAAATTTGAGTTGATTCACAAAATCGTAGAATCATCACCCAAATCATGATCAAATCAGCATATCCAGGAGCTTGTTAGTTGCATCATTACTGCATGAGAGTATTTCTAGGCTAAGTTATTGTATTTTATTTTTTATAAATAAGCTAAATATGAAGCTTGAAGGGGATTGGAATTTGTAGAAATAACTTTTGAATCTAAGTTTGTAAATAGTTTTATGCTTAATAGAAGTTCCTTGATTTCCTTCAGCTAGTTGTCTTCTTCTTCATGTGTGTGTGCCAATCTTGGAGGGCCCCCTTTCTTTGGTCCATTTCATTGTTGTGTATATCTTTGTTTTCTATTGCTTCTTACTTGGTAAATCATTTCATTTTCTTGCTTATATATCAACTCTTTAATTCCTAGGTTTAGACCTAAAGTTTCCTTCAGTTTTTACTTGCAATATACAACTAATTTAATTGATAGATGGTTGATTAATATTTCTAACAATCTATAATTTCATAAGTCAAATAATGAATTGCTACAAAAAGCTACAATCATTGAGGTAATATAGCTTTGCAACCTACTTTACTACCAGTGAGGCTATGATAAACCTAGATTGTAGAAGTCAGAATTTAGTTTAAAATCATTGCATTTGAATGATTGTTTGACATCCTTCCAATATGAATTTTTCATAAGATAATAGATTAATATTGAAAGAGCCAACAACCATTGTGGAAATACAACTTTGCAACCTGTTTTTCCACCAGTGAGGCCATGATAATTACAAGATTGAAAGTATTATATTTTAATCTATAGTCTTTTCATTCTAAATGTGTGTGTATTAAGTATTCTTTTCAATCTTTAATTTCACAAGTTAATAGAGTATTATTACAAGAGTAATCTCTTGTAGAAGCACTAAAATCTTGTAATTTGTTTTCCTACTAGTGAAACTGTGATAAACTTTGATTGAGAAGATTAGTTCTTGTTTTACTCTAAAGTTGTTTCATATTTCATTATCTCATGAGTTGGTATAGGTTTTAGAATAGGCTATGATCCTACACAGACCATGTTTTCATATCACAAATAAGTTTCCCAACACTGTGCACAGAGAGGAATTGGAAAGTGTTTACCAGGTAGCAGTCGATCCATAAGAGTAAGAGGCAGAAACAAGGCTAGAAGAAAATGAGAGGGTCGTGGAAAGTGTTGCAATCATGGATTCTGCACCAAACAAACACAGTGTAGAAGTTGTATAGGAGGTTGTGGTAGATATGAATCAATCCTCAACATGCAATGAAGTAAAAGCAATGGCTAGGGATGATCCCATTACATAAAACAAACTTTAGATAATCCCATAGTTTTCCTCGCAAATATTTAATGTTAGAAACAATGCTAGACTTTATTTCTAGCATTACTTGATTTTTGAAACATTACGAAGCATATGTGTTCTTTACACTAAGATTTTGGTGGAAAATGTGGGGAGGGTGCCTCATGTATGTTGAGAGATGATGTCATCATAACAATTCATACACGGAGGAAATGGGATGACATCATGCTAAGAAATCTAATGTAATATGCTATAAAGTCAGGTGTCACAATTCTAACTCAAGCAAATGACATCATCTTAACTGAATTAATTGAATGTGCCCATCAAAGGGAGATTTCATCATTTTAGCTCAACATGCTAACGTAAATGTCATCAACCTAAATCAATGTTAAAAAGGATATGACGTCATCCTCAAGGAGAGCATCCTAATTTAATATACACTTTAAAGGATATGACATCATCATAGCATATCCATATACATAAGAAATTGGATGACATCATCCTAGAAGTATAACATAACATGCTCTAAAGGGAGATGTCGTCATCCTAACTCAAGCAAATGACATTCATCTTAACTAAATTAATTTAATTCTCATATGAAGGAAATGCCATCATCTGAACATGATAAAAGAAATGACGTCATCTTAGCTCAATATGCTTCCAAGGAGGTGACATTTGATAGTCACTCAGGGGGATGCTTGTCTTTACAGGATGAAAAATTATTTACTAAATACAGAGTGAAGCAATATTTAATGCGGAACTCAACTAAAAATTTATGTTGGCATAAGCCAAAATATTCTATATTGAATTTAGTGAATTCAATGTTATCAGAATGTATAAAAATTAGGAACTAACTCTGTAGTAAAGTTAGGGTTCTAATTAACTTTCCTATTTTGTGGTATTTAGGAGTTAGTTAATTGATGTATGGGGTCATGTTCTTTGAATAAGGTTTATTAGATAGTTGGTGTGTGGTTACTCAATGTAAAAGGGTTGGGCTATCCCCTTGCTGAGTTTTCTCGAAAAAGAACTTTCATATCAACTTATATTCGAAATCAAGCCTTGTCTTCATAGGTTTTCAAATGCTCAATTTTTTTCTCATTTAACCAAAATCCCTCCTCCTTTTTTAACCTTTTTAATGTTTGAAATATTTCCTTATTTACCTTGTTCTAAATTTACTATTTTTTTAATCCACGGATCGGGCCTAATGTCCAAATCATTCTCTCTTTTTTCTTGTTTGAACTTTCCTTTGGCCCGATTCCCCAATCAAGCTTGATTTTAAAATTGGATCCTTGCTCACCTGTTCAAATTATAACTCCATCATAATTCCCCAATTTGCCTCAATTTCCAAATAGATCTCTTATTCACCTATTTGAATTCTACCTTTAGCTTGATTCCCCAATCAAAGCCAATTTTCAAATTAGGCCCTAATTTATCTTTCTCCCTTCTCGATTTCTAAGACATGGCCTATTKCCAAATCATTCCCCTTCTCGCCTAGTTCAAACTTTATCTTAGTTTTTTCTTTCAAATCCTTTCACCTTTACTTCAAACATTTTCCTTTGCCTTGGAAAAATGTGCTTTTGAACATGTTTTCCCAATGCCCAATTTCTTTATCGGACGCTTGATTCACTTGTTCAAACATTTCTTTACTCGATCCTTTGATCATACCCAATTTCCAAATTAATCCCTTGCCAACTGTTTGAACTTTGCCCTTTGTTTGATCCTTATATTGACCTCAATTTGGAAATAAAGCCTTTGTTTACATTGCCTCCTCTATTTCTGAGCTAGGCTCGATTGCCTAATATGATCCCTACTTTCCCAGTGCAAACGAATTGTTATCCTTTTGAATATGACTCATTTCACCCATTCCAAATGTAATTCTCCCACTCGATCCACAAATTGACCCTAATTTTGCAATTAGGCACACTCTAAAATATTTTGAATGTCCAAATCTCAAAAGATTGAAAATCTTGAAGGTTTGAAATATCTAAAGGTTCCATGTTTCACTACCAACAACAACGTCATCTCATGTGAGCCACCTACCCGGAATAAAAAAAGTAGCCTTCGAAAAAAAGTTGTGGTCTCAAAGTCCACAAAAATCGGTGAGTAGATGCCATGAAAACAGAGGGCTCACATTAGCCGCCAAAAGATGCCCTTTGAACTAAATGTTTTTCTTGGACTTCTCTAACGACATATAAGAAATAGGTTTTCTCTAATCACCAAGAAGCTTTTATTTTGAGATTTTAATTTTCAGAAATTGAAAATGGAAAAACAAATGCAAGAGGCCATAAAAAACTAAAGATCATCCTGGTGCATAATGGTTTTGCGGTAACAAGGAGCATTCTTGTTGTAGTTCTTTCTAGACCTAAATTGTGTAGAAGGTTTTGAAATTTTCGAAGTTTTGAGTGGACACTCCACCCATCATCACAGACATGAGAAGCTCGCTGATTTGAAAAGAGTATGCTCAAAAGTAGATTTAGGGGGTTGAAATTAGGAGATAGTCGTTGAAAAAATAATTGTTTTCATAAAACAAAATAAAATACAAATATTTGTAAATTAACTACCTAATCATTGGGAGATAAACAATTTTGACGTAGAGAATAAATTATTAAAGAGAAAGAACACGAAAGAAGATACTTATTAAAGAGGAATTAAGAGAAATGGCATGAGAAGTAAAAGAGATTAATCTATGAAATAAAATCTGAGATGATCAAATAATAAAAACAAACAAGTAGAAAGGATAAAGAGTAAGCATATAAAGAGTGATTGTATGGAGAGGAAGAGAAAGGCCATGATAAAGGAACCTGGTTAATTAAGAAAAACAAACTCAAAGGATGTTTAGGTAAGAAAAGGATTGGCACGTAAGGAATGTAAAATTGGAATAATTAAATAAATAATTAAATTAATAAGAAAATGATAAGAAAAGAATCAATGATCAAGGTAATGTATGAGGGGTTTCCAAGACCGATTAAGTTTGTAGATGTCTTCATGATTGAATTTATTGGGGTGTTTTTCGATTTTGATGGCTTCTCAAATGATACGAGAGGAGTAATAGGGCACTATGTCTAGAATTTTTTTTTTCCGAAGGAAATTGTTTGCTTTGAAAATCGTCAAAAAGTCACCTGCCTGCAAAGAATTGCAAGGAATACACATTTAATATATATATATATATATATATATATAATAAACTATAAGTGGGACCCTCTATAGTGTCATTCAAATCAATAACCTATAAGAGCCCCTTTGAAGGAGAAGTCACTTAATTATATGTTGTTGATGGTTGTCTTTGATGCTTACGGATCACTTGCATGTTGATTATTTTGGTGTGAACCTGGTTTTAATTCCTAGCGTTAATGAGTAATAATAGTTGTGGTTTCAAATGGCAATTAAAATCCCTCTTTGGGCATTGATTTTTCGATTCTAAGTACAAATGCAGGGAAAAATTATCTTCAAAAGAAAATTTTCATGGCTATTGTTTCAAATGGTAAAAGGTTCTCATTTTGATGAATGTGTCAACATGGTATTCAATGATTATTTTCTTCCTTGTATGTGTGATGAGTTTTAGACATATGAATGTGACTTGTCAAAAGAAAGAAAAGAGGTGTCTTGTATACATATGCACATAGCACATCACTTATATATATTTCACTGGTTATATGTATATAGTCTGGTACATATTATACAAGTTACAAAGACATGGTTATGTCGACATTATTGTTATGATTGTGGTAACTTGAAGGTTTTTATATGGGAACATTTTGAAAGTTTTAATGCGTATGGGATATTATCCACACAATGCACATATATACCATGTCGTATGGGTATGATCCAACATATATATCTTATAAACATTGCATGTTCGACGACCTTATTTATGGTCATAAAGTATTGGGAGTTCATATATTATATGTAGTCGAAGTTTTGAATACAATGAGATACCCTGCATACAAACTACCCACGTTATGTTGATACCATATGTTGTACATTGTTATATTGTCGATGGTGTTTAATGTGGTAGGTGCATACATTGGTAACATGTGATCCTGTATGAGTTGGTGCTTACTTGGCACCTGTTGGTTGCTTGAGGTTTTGACGTGGCTTTCCTTGGGTTTAGAAAGTGATTAATGTTAGCCATCACCCCAGCACGATGAAATATCCATGATCCCGTTGATCAATATATTTGCTACTGATCTAATGTTTTGTCTTGCAGATTTGATACACCGGGGGGTTTCTGGATGCGTTTCAGTTGTATGTTTGAGATCTTGATGGTTATTGCATGTGCATGTGGGTTATTGCATGTGCATGTTGGTTATTGCGTGTGCATGTTGTGTATTTATGGTTTAAACAACATATAAAGGATGCATGCGGAAGTAAAGAACATCAACTGCTCAAGCATGGAAATACAATAGCATACTGGAAATATAAAATATAATCGTCAGCTAGATCTCATGGATCATCACTGGAATACAAGAAAATAACATCAAAATACCCGTTATCAGAATATGATAGCAGATCTAATGCATACATGGATAGATCGACAAAAATATGTGATTCTAGAGAAGTATGATAACCGCTACCATCTGGAAAACGCGTTCGGAAGAATAGACCATCGGAATGCACTGGAAACTCCTCCAATAGAAGCACCCTGGCCTCCAGACTGAAATGGATGAGTGTCAAATCTTGGATCTGGTCTCTGATGCACTGGATCTGGACCCCTGGGGGGTTTTTTCACCTCTTGGTACACTGGATGCACCCCAAAGGATTCCACCAACAAAATTTGCTTCTATAGGGCTCAAAACGATCCTCTCGCCAAATGTGGAACTGGGTCGGAAGGGCTTCCCTGGATCTTCTCTAATACTCTGCATGCAACCCCAAATGTCTGTATAGAAGAGTTTCACCCTAAAAAATCATACATATACATAGTACACCAGTGTTTTACGTGGAAACCCAAAGTGGGAGAAAACCACCGAATGTTTTTTCTTATATGTCTTGAAGAATTACATGCATTGGAAGCACCAAATTCCTTTGTTTTCCATCTTTAACTGGAAGGAGGCTCCAATCCCCTAGTTTCTCAGGCTACAACCTAAGGGAAGCTCCAACTGCCCAATTCTTTGGCTACAACCAAAAGGAGGCTACAACCCCCTATGTTCTCTGACTACAACCGGAAGGTGGCTACAACCACCTGTCCTTGCCC
>SNQJ01S0012743.1:149555-179562 GCA_010110895.2 Picea sitchensis | reverse complement strand
TTATTATTTACCTTCTAAAATCTATTAAACCACTTTGACTACTTTGACCTTTTGGGGCTTCTAGATGACATAAGAGGGTCCTCCAATTTCGTAAGGCCATAACTCTCAAACCGTGAGGAGTTATGTGAAGTTCCACATACCACCAGAAATGGAATGAAATGTACCATACATATAGAATAGTATTACCTATAAATATATCAAAACTCATACCATTATCCATCAAACAAACTTGGGTCCACTACCCAAACCTGGGTTCTCCAACTTCTCATGGCCATAACTCTCTAACCGTGAGGAGTTATGTGACATTCCACATACCACTAGAAATGGCATGAAAATCAGTATCCATATAGGATATCTTCACTGAAAAATTCACTGACCTTCATCTCAATATTCCACAAATAAGCATGGGTTCTCTAACCATACTTCTAGGATAACTGAATCCGCAAAGCATCTTCTCATGAGGGATTTCACCATAAGGGGACCACTTTGGAGTTCATCTATTTCTACTTATTATCAACCATGAAAAGACAATAACGAATCATCTTTACAACAAACAATCTTGGGTCCATTACCCAACCTTTGTGCTACATGGATTTCTTCAAGGGTTGACATCAATAACAACCAACCTTAATCAACAAGCGAAGTATAGAGGCCTTGCTTCTTGATGGTCAGTTTGGAAATGGAGTAGGCAGTGAAGGATATGATGTACATCCCGACATCCTGTCGATGATTTGGCTAATAGAAATACTTCTACAGTATTTCCACTATTTTCTCGACCCTGAAATGTTTAGCGACCCGACTATAGTGCGCTTCCAAAATCATCTTGGAACGCTCACTCAAAGGAACACAAAGGTATCCCAGGTGACATAGCAATGCATCCTAGAGGTGAAAATTTGGAACTCGGTTACCCTCCAAGAGCATCTTGTATGTGTGGCCAAAAGCTAGATCACTCTTGTAGAGAAGTGGCCAATCAGAAGTCCCGTGCCCACAAGAGTTGAGCATGGTGTTTATCACCACGATCGGTTGTCGGCTAAGGCAATATGCAACATTATTGGTGCTTCCCTTCTTGTACTTGATGTTCAAATGAAACTGTTGCAGATATGTGGAACACTTCTGATGTTGATCATTTTGCAACTTCCCTTGTGTCTATATGAACTGCAGGGGTCGGTGGTTTGTGTGGATGATCGTTTCCTTCCCCAAAATGTAATGCTTCCATTATCGATAATCCTGAACAATGGAATACATTTATTTTTCACAAGTGGGATAATCTCAGACTGTATCAGACATTTTCGCACTATGATATGCCACTAGATGTCCCTATTGAGTAAGAACTGCCCCAATATCATAGGCAGAGGTATCTGTCTCGATCTCAAATGGTTGTTGCAAGTCTGGTAATGTGAGCACTCAGGCACAGTAGAGGCGATGTTTCAATTCTACGAACGCCTTCTATTGAGATTCCAACCAAACAAATTTTTCTTTCGCTCCTCCATTGGTGACTTGACTCAAGGGCCAAGTGATATGAGAGAATCCCAACATGAACCTGTGGTAGAAATTAGCAAGACTCAGAAAGATGTAAAGCTCTGTTAGAGTGGTCGAGGTTGGACAATCCCAGATGAATTGGATCTTGGTTGGATCCACATACACCCCACACTCATCAATAATGTATCCCATATATTGAACCTAGGTCATGCCAAAAGTGCACTTCTCCAAATTGGCAAACAACTTGTGTTTTTGCAATGTTTGGAGGACCTGTCGGATGTGGTGGAGGTGCTCTTCCCAAGTCTGGATGAATATCACGATGTCATCCAAGTCCACTACTACAAATGAGTTGGTGAATGGTTGCAATATGCCATCTATCAGCCTCATGAAGGTTGCGGGAGAATTTTTCCGAAAAGCATGACCATCCATTCGAAAAGGCTCTCCTTGGCTTTGAAGGAAGTATTTCATACTTCAGACGGTTCGATTGGTACCTGGTGATACCCAAAATTCAAGTCGATCTTGCTGAAATACTTTTCCCCTTTGAGTTGGTCCAGAAGGTCATCAATCTATGGGATCGAGTACCTATTCCAGACAGTGATCTTGTTAAGCATCTGATAGTAAATACAGAGTATCCAAGTCCCATCCTTATTATGTACCAACATGATCAGGATCCCACAGGGGGATGAACTTGGTCAGATGTGACATTCCTATAGAAGCTCTCGAATCTACCTTTTGATTTCATCGTTCTCTAGAACAGAGCATCGATAGATTGGTCCATTGGGAAGAAATGCACATGGGGTCACATCAATGGGGTGCTTGAGCTGAAAGTGAAAAGGCACCCCTGTGGGTGAGGTGAAGATGTCCCGATACTCCTCCATGACCTTGTTCATTATTTGTTGTCGTGCGGAGGAGACCTGTCTAGAGGTCATGGCCATAGTATTCTTCTTTCCCTGAGGGTGGATCATTAGGAAAACAAATTTCCTGGTTTTGGAAATGAGCTTACTGCATTGTTTCGTAGTAACCAAAGAGATAGCGATAGGAGGTGGTACATTTGGTATCCTGTACAACTTATTTCCCAAGGTAACATTAATAGCACGAGGCTGGGACTCATACACAACATGTCACTTCCACAAGTATGGTTGGCCTAATAATACATCACAAACATCAAGAGGTGAAATGTCACATAATACCTCATCGGTGAATGGCTTGATGTTGTAGGGAAGGAAACACTATTGGTTGATGCGGAGATCTCGTCATTGGTGAAGCCACCTGATGGTGTACGGTTGTGGGTGTGTTGTGTTTAGCAATCCCAACCGCTTCATGAACTCTACTAAAATGAGGTTCTTTTGGCTCCCACTATTGACAAGGAACCATAGCAGGGATCCCTTTACCCACATCTGAGAGTGGAAGAGACACTCCTCCTCCTCTGGATCTTCCGATTCTTCCTTTTGGATCTTCGTGGTGGAGACAATGGCATTGGAATCCGCATCGATAATTTTCTTCCCTCTTTAATTCCCCTTATCATGATCTGATTCATTGTCGGAGCATGCATATGATTTAGAATCCCTCATCTCGACCACCAGTGACTGTTTGGACCGACACTCACTTGTGTTGTGAGTGGAGATCTTATGAAACTCACACCACTTTCCCGTGTCCTTCTTCAGCTTCGTGGTGTTGTTCTTTTCTTGTGACTTTGGCAGGTTGTATTGATCCACCATGCCTTGTATGTGTCCTTTTTTCTACGGTTTGGGGGCACCTTTCACTTAATTTTGATTTGTAGATCCAAAATCTCGCTTCTTCTGTTTGAATTTCTGCTCAATCTTGGCAGCATACCGGTATTTCGTACCAAGCAAGGAGATGTCGAGGAACTCCATTTCTTTTTGAATCTATTTATGCAGACAATTGCGGTACTTTAGCACCAAATGTTTCTTTGAATCTTTGATACCCAACTTTGTGCATAAGGTATGGAACAGATTCGTCAGCTCATGCACATCTTGATCCCTTTGTTGCCACAGCGTAGTCCATTGTATGTTATTTTCCTCATAGCTCCCCACGGGATAATATTTTTCCTTGATGGAATATCAGAAAGAATTCTAAGTGGGTATGGATGAGAACAGATAGGGTTCCCCCTCGACCTTTTTCTCACAATAGTTTTCCCACCAATCCTTGACATGGGGGGCAGATTTGAGTAGTGAGAAAATAATCTTCTCCCGGTCAGAAAAGTCATGAACCGAGAAATATCCTTCTAATAGATTTAACCATATATCTACAACGTCTGCATCTATTTTTCCATCAAATATGGTAATGTCAAAGTTCACTTGTACCTTAAAGGGGGTTTCACCTCCAGAGTGTCTATTGGATGCAGATGCGCCGCCAGTGGGCAATCGTTGAAGGATCTGGGTGAAGTTATCCATCATTGTGTTCCTTTTTTTTTGAAGGGCCTCCTCAAGAAATATTTTGATAGGATCTCCTGCTCCCTCATATTTATTTTTATCCCCAATGGGTGGTCATCATGGTTTGCGAGGTTGATCTTGTAAAGGTTCAAACAGATCGAACCCTAAATCCTTATACCCCGACCTCGTTGGGGACTTGCAAAGAAGGATAGAGAAAGAGAAGACCGCTCTGATACCACTAATCCGAATTTATGCAGGAATGCAACATAATACACAAATAACCATGAATACAAAGATGTAGCGGAAATAGAACTTCATTTCATTAATATCAAAGAACTGAAATTTGTTTACAGACATAATAGAAATAAACTAGCTAGGGCGCTAGTAGCTTATCTCTGAGAAGAGATGTGGTGGCTACAAACCTCTGAAATCTATGTTACAATGAGTCTAGAAGGCCTATATGTTATTGAAAAACAATGGAAACCCTAAACATCCTCAAACCTAACCCTAGGAGATGAAACGCTAGAATATGGGCCCCGTCGGGGTAAATTGGTACATCAATTTCCCGAGGTCGTAACTTTTGCATACTATGTCTGTTTGACGCATATGATACATCGTTAGAAATATCTATCCGAGGAATACAAATGCTAACAAAAGATATCAACATTTGGAACAAATTAATATTCATCGATTGGTCGATGCCCAAAAAATGTCATTTAAGGCCTCAAAATGGCTTTGAAAGTTCAGTACCCGAAAAACTGCCAAAAAATAGTAAATTGTGCTACAATTAAGGAAACTGAAAAAATAAAAGAAACAATGGTGCGGGTCCAAGTGGAATATGCAGGTGGCCACCAATATCCACTTATATCACAAGTCTAGGGGTGTTCCATGAGAACATGGGCACGAATTTAATCTTTGAGGCCACAGATAAAGCATTCCCTAAACAAAGCATCTGACATGCCCTCCATTCGGAAATCCAAGTGCTCAAATGCGACAATAAAGTCTTCCTCTGTCCCTGACTTATTTAACTTGGTAAAACGGCCTAAATGGTGGGTGTCAAAGTCAAAGAGGTCATAAAGTTCGACCATAAAATGTGTCCAAGAAACATTCCCTTGGCATTCCTTTTTTCTCCATTGCCACCATTTCCATCGTTCCGGATCCATATGTAGGACACCATAACGAAGCTTGGATAAATCATCAGTAATTCCATGCAAAGATAAATAATGTTCCATTTGGGTGACCCAACCTATGATATCTGATCCATCAAATTTCATAACCTCAATTCTGGGAGGGAGGAGGTCTCGAGAAAAGTGTGTAGTATGAGGACCTTTGTAATGGCAAAAGTCATGGTCATCCTGATAATATGGTTGTTCAGAAGAGGAAGGGTTATGGGAATGGCCCATGAAGTGTTCTTTGAGGTATTTGAGGCCTTTGATGTGGGAACATTATTCCTTGAGGATCTCAATAGAAGAATTGATTGAGATAAGGTTGGCATTGATAGTATTGATGTCTTCCTGGTTCTGGTGGGTGTCAACATTCAAGGTAATGAGTTCTTGGGCTTGTGTGGTAGCCATTTGGAAAAATGAGCAAGCAAATGGTATAAGGGAAACAAAAGGGGTCTTGAGGAGTGGGTGGGACCATGGAGAAGAAGCGTGTAAAATGATAGGTACCACTGCGATCAGGGTGAAAAAGGGGATCCAATGGGATAGGCACCAAATAAGGGTGTCGGAGAAGGGTTGGGTCCACAAAAATAATTGTGTTAAAAATGATAGGTATCATTGGAATCGGGGTGAAGAGAGGAACCAAGTGGGATAGGTCCCCAAAAAGTGTGCCTGCGAGAACACTATACCTTTTTTTTTTAACTCCTATGGAGTTATACTCTGATATGAATAATAGTTCAGTGTTGAAATGCCCAAATTCTTAAGAGGAAGAAATGTGTAGTAATTTCGCAACCCGAATGCAGGAGGAACAGTTGTGCAGTAATAGATCTTGTTAGTCCTATTTTTTCTTACATCCCAAGAATTAGGGTATGCAGGGTGTCTACAGACAAGGGGTTTCCCTGTACTATAGCTCTATGATATACATGCAAGGTCCAATAGTAGTACTCGACCCAATATCTCAGGGCACCAACTAAGGAGGTGAGACCATGCCCTTAGTTGTACTACCTGACTACCCAGGTACTATAGAGTATCTTCCTAAGTGTTGTTCTCGGTGATGCTATAACAGTCAAGTGGCCAATCAGTTTATCTATGGATGGATTCAGGATATCTAGGTCGATCTGTATACAGGTTTTATCTGATGCGCTACCACTCAAAGGGTTACCAATAGGGGTTATAGGGGTGGCCAACATATGTGTGCTTAAGTACCACTTGTATTTTTTACATGTATGGCTCCCTGACCATGGGTTTATGCGCGTAACTAAATATATTTGTAGCTTTAAGATGTCAAAATATGTCTCTACACTGAAGAAAAAAAATAACCCACAATTTTCTGCCAAGGAAAGTGCTCTGATACCACTTGTAGTATTACAGGTATAAAATAGTATGTAGAACATTAATATTTTAGCTAGAAATGGTAGAACAACAATGATATAACCATAACAATACCAAAATAATACCAGAATAACACCAGAAAGAGCACCTTGATTAATGATAGCAATGTTCACTTGCCTCTTTGAGGGGGGCAACCTCCAGCAGAGCAGAGCTCTATTACAATAATATCCAAGACAATATTTCTCATACCCTCTACTCCTATTTATACTAAATCTATCTATCCAAAAGAACAATCTAGAGGAAGATCCTTCTAGAAGCAGAAGATTCTATTAGGTCTTCTTACATTTGACTTATTCTTCCTTACTGTTAGGCAATTATTACATGGAATTATATTATTCTACCTACGTGAGGGGATAGGGAGGCTAGGTCCCTAACACAGATCATTTTGTTCATCTTAGGAAATTCTTTCTACACTACAAAAAATTTGGTATGTCATTGAATCCTTCTAATTCCATCTTCAAAGTTACTCAAGGAAAACTCCTTAGTCATATTGTTTCTGACCGTGGTATAAGTATTGACCCTGGGAGAGTTTTTGTGGTTATGAACCTCCCTACTCCCACATCTAAGAAAAGTGTTCAAGCTTTCATGGGAACCATTAACTTTGTAAGGAGGTTTATTCCTGACTTCACTATGATAGTTAAGCCCATTCATAACTTGATGAAGCACGATATAACCTTCTCTTGGACTGATGAGGTAGAAAGGGATTTTATAGGAATCAAGAAAGCAATCAACTCTGCACCAGTTTTATCCAAGCCCGATTTCAATAAATACTTCATTATCTATATCAATGCCACGGAAGAGGCAATTTCTTCCATTCTTCTGCAAAATGATGATCAAAATCAAGAAAATCCTATAGCCTATATGAGTCAAATTTTATCAGATAACAAGGTGAATTATATTCTAATTGAAAAACACACTTTCTCCTTGGTAAAAGATATAGAAAAATTCATGCATTTCATTTTGGGAAAGAAAATGCAGGTAAGAGTCCCTTTGCCTGTAGTCAAGTTTTTGCTTACACAAAATCATCTTTCAGAAAAAACTTGTTAATTGTCTTTCCAAGATTCAGGAACATGATTTAATGATTACCACAACCAAAACTATTAAGGGACATGATCTAGATCTTCACTTGGCTCAACACCCTGAACCAAGTGATTCTCTTTAAGAAGATGAGAATGCTTTGTCGAAATTATTTTACTTGGAAACTCTTGATATTAATTTGGGTGATCATCCTTGGTGCAAGGATATCATCTATTGTCTTTTTCATTAGAATTTCCCAAGTCATTTAGATTCACATCAACGTAGAATATTTCTCTTGATATCCCCAAAGTACCTCATCCTAGGAAACATCCTTTATTGTAGATATGTTGATGGGATACTATTAAGATGTGTTGATGATAAAGTAGCCCAAATAAATTTAAATGAGTTTCATGGTTCGATAGATTCTAACCTCCATATTGGTGGCCATTTTGCAGCAAAGGCTATTTCTTTCAAGATCATCGCGGTTGGTTATTGTTGGCCCTTGATATTTCAATACTCTTTCAAGTTCATTCGGGCTTGTGAAAAATTTCAAAACTTTTCTGGAAGAGAAAAGTTTTCAACTATGACTTTATAGCCAATCTTACCTGATTTCCCATTTTCTAAATGGATATTAGACTTCATTGGCCCTATCAACCCTCCATCTTCTATAGGACATGTATATATCTTGACAACAACATATTAATTTACTAAGTGGAATAAAGTTGTCCATCTTAAAAATGCACATGATGAGCAGGTTATCAACTCCTTAGAATCTAATATCTTTGCACGCTTTGGCCTTCTACTCAAAACAATGTCAGATAATGGACCAACATTTATTTCTGCAAAATTTTCTCGGTTTTAGAGTAAATTTGAAGTCAATCACTTCACCTCATCCACCTATTAACCTCAAGGAAATGGGAAGGCCGATTCAACCAAAACAAACTTGGTCAAGATCATGAAAATGATTATTGATGATAATCCCCGGCAATGACATACTCTTCTCACATATGCATTGTGGGATGATCTCACAACCACAAAAATTAGCACTCGACATACCCCTTTCTCACTCTTATATGGTCAATAAGTTTTAATTCCTGTTGAAATTCAACTTACTTCCCTTCATTTAGCAATGCAGGCTGAGGGGTTATATTCCACTGATATTTCCTAGAGGATGAGTGCTCTGTTGGATTTAGAAGAACAAAGAAACCATGCATTGGAAAATATGAAGAAAAGGTAGCAGACACTCAAGAAGTACTTTGATAAATGTGCCAAATCTGTCAAGTTTAAGGTCAATGACAAAGTCCTGCTTTGGGACTCTGCACATGCAGATAAAGGAAAGAAATGTAAATTCCAAAATCTCTAGATGGGTCCATACAATATTGCTCTAGTAGTCGGAAATAATACCTACATGCTAAAAGAATTTGAAGAGAGACTATTCTCTTTCACAACTAATGGATTTCATTTGAAACATTGTGTTGATCCTTGTTGATTATTTCATTTTTTGAATCAATGTTTCACATAAATATCAGTTTAAGTTGTACAATTGTTTTATTTTTATGCATTTTATTTTCATCAGTGTTGTTTCTTTACTTTCTAGTCTTTCTTGAGGTTTCATTGCATCTTTATTTTCAATTTGATTGTATCTTTATTTCTTTGTGTCTTTACCCTCAATTTTCTTGAATTTTTGTTTTCATCCAAATTTGGATAAGTCATGTATAACCACAATTTTTCCTTGTTTTGTAGAAGTATGCTTAAGTACTAATAAGTATCCAGAATGGAAAGAAAGAAAATCACTTGTAGTTCGCAGCCTTGTATCATGTTGCACCTATGACCACTTTGCTTAATATTGAGTGTTAAAGCTTTCCTCTCTTTCATTTTTTCACTTTATGCCTTCCGCCACCCCTATTTGAAAGAGCATATCAGAGAAAAACGAAAACTTTTAGTGCATAAACGAAAAATTTATCTATCTACAAAACCAAAAAGATGAGTTCAATCCAATATTACATTGCCTTCCCTTTGGAGTCACCAGTGTTGAATCTCAAAATCGTCAAAGAGTCACCTGCCTACAAAGAATAGCAAGGAATACACATTTTTCAAAAAACAAATTATATATATATGTGTGTGTGTGTGTGTGTGTGTGTGTGTGTGTGTGTATACACACACACACACACACACACACACACATATATAAGTGGGACCCCCTATAGTGTTATTCAAATAAATAACCTATAAGATCCCCTTTGAAGGAGAATTCACTTAATTCTATGTTGTTGATGGTTTTCTTTGATTCTTACGAATCACATGCATGTGATTATTTTGGTATGAGCTTGGTTTTAATTCCTAGCGCTAATGAGTGATAACAGTTGTTGTTTCAAATGGTAATTAAAATCCCTCTTTGGGCATTTATTTTTTTATTCTAAGTACAAATGCAAGGAAAAATCATCTTCAAAAGAAAATTTTCATGGATGTTGTTTCAAATGGTAAAAGGTTCTCTTTTTGATGAATGTGTCGACATGGTATTCACTAACTAGTTGTTTCCTTGTATGTGTGATGAGTTTTAGGCATATGAATGTGACTTGTAAAAAGAAAGAAAATATGTGTCTTGTATATGTATATAGTCTGATACATATTATACAAGTTACAAAGACATGGTGGTGTCTAATTTGTTGTTATGATTGTGGTAACTTGAAGGCTTGTATATGGGAAAATTTTGAAAGTTTTAATTCATATGGGATATTATCCACACAACACACATATATTACATGTTGTATGGGTATGATCCAACATATATATATATTATAAACATTGTATGGTCGACGACCTTATTTATGGTTATAAAGTATTGGGAGTTCATATATTATATGAAGTCAAAGTTTTGAATACAGTGGGATACCCTATATACATAATACCCACATTATTTTTATACCATATGTTGGACATTGTTATATTGTCGACGATGTTTAATGTGGTAGGTGGTTGTGTTGGTAACATACGATCATGTATGATTTGGCACTTACTTGGCACATGTTGGTTGATTTAGGTTTTGATGTAACTTACCTTGGGTTTAGCAAGTGATTAATGTTGGACGTCACCCCAGCACGAAGTGACCAACAATTAATGCACCAGCTTGTTGTTATCACCTTGGGTTTTGGAATTTGGTTCATTCATTAGTAGTTAGGAAGAGTGTGATCTTTAGTAACTACAACAACTACTCGAAGGCACCATTTAACCTGCAAAACACCAGGTACTAGGGTTTCAATTCCCTATCATCTAATGTGGTTTTTTCTTAATAGTTTATGCTTGGCTCTGTAACTAAATGTTGTGCTTGACATTTGATGCTTTCATGCTCCGTTTTAAAGGAAAATGAACTTGGTATGCTCCTTTTTTTAGAAAATATGCATGCATAAAAGCTTGAATGGTATGGTTGATGGTTTTACTCATTGATTTCCATAGTTATGGTTGTTGGTTTCCCATTTACCATGTTATTTGATTGGTATGAAGTTGTTTATAGCGCATTAAAAAATGGCAGAGTCTGGTGCTTATGGATCTTTGGCATTTTAGTGTTGTATGAAAATAGGTTTCATACTGACTATGCATTGTCTTTTTATTGAAATGAAAGTGTCACATGACCTATGCATACCCTTGTTAAAAAAATGATTGTTTTTACCTGCATGCACATTGCAGTCGAGTCAACTCCGAAGCAAAAGTATTTGGCTCAATGCCCTTTTCATATAGACATTGTGTTTTTCGTTATCCCGTTACTTATGGAAACCATAACCATCTAAAACCCTTGTCGACTTGACTATGGTCATTTTTTGGGTCACATGCTAAAGACCGAAAACAAAGAAAAAGAAAAGAGACAACATCGCCTTTGTGTATTATGATTGAATTTGTGATGAAGGTCACATCAGAGTATGAAATTGTTTTTAACTAACCCATTGGGCCTCGGAATGTCAAATGGTTGTGCTTTGGTAGAATTTATTGTTGCAATAAAGTTTTGAACCCCTTTCATTTAGTTGCATGCAAGTCATGACACCTTTTTCATGGCTGAATATTATTTTAAAACTGTTGGTTCGAATAATTTAACAAATGATGTCATTGGGGTTTTGGGTCAATTTATTATCCATTGTTATTTAATATGATTAAGTTTTCTTTCCCATCCTCGGATTCAATGTTTTGACTTGTGGCCACAACAGGGGCATGAAACTATGATATTGATTGATATCTTCAATGCATTATACATGTTTGTCACCTCTTGCAAATAAAATGATCGATTCGATTTCAGGTCTAATTGAATAACATTGTTATGATTTGATCATATAAACATTCGAGTGTTGGATAATGAGAAATGAAGTCGATAATTTGAAACACAAATAGAAGAAATGTTTTAATTAGTATTTGGATGAATCTGTTAATATTTCGAGCGATGTTTACATGAAGTTTCGCATACAATGGTTGGCAGTAATATGTAATGGTTTGATTAAGGATGAAAATTGGTGTTCTATATGGACTAATACATGCATTTTGATCTTTTGTAAACAAAGAATAATGCCTGGAGTGAATATTTTGTGAACAATTCGAGCGATGACAAAACTATTGTGAGACATTTTTCAATTGTATTTTCAAAATGAATAATTTGGTTATGGAATGAGAGATTAATAAAGTATAGACCGAATTTATTTATTGAACACTATGGTTGTATAACAACTATAATTCTGCTTATTAGAATTATAAGAGATGAGTGTTGATGAAGATAATTGTAATGTAAGCATGTCCATTTGTTTTTCTCGTCATACTTAACATTTTTCGTCCATTACAATCCCAGTTCACTAACCCAAATACCTATTTCATTCCCATACTTTAATTATGATTATAAGAAGTATTTCATGGCATAATTATATAAGTTGAAAAGGGAGTGTTTAGTTTGTTTGATATTTTCTTTGTTTCATACCCAAAATGTTAATGATAATTATTTGGTGGAACTATTCATGGTGAATGAACAATCCATATTGCACTTCCCAATCATACTTACCATTTTTTTCTCATTACAAACCCGTTCATGGAATCCCAAGAGCCCTATAAACCCATGTTCTGAGTAATTACTAGTTATAGAATGTGGAATGCATAATGATTTCCTGCATATGTACTGTTATGTATAGATCCAGGTCTAAACTATTATTTTGCAAAATTTTAGATGATGGATTAGTCGTGCTCTGGTTTTAATATTTGTGAATGTGTGTTAGAATGAGATTTTTTAGTAGAGGTAGTCATGGTAGGAGGACAAATAACATATGCATAGGATTGGGCCCCTGTAAAAGGGGTAACAAAATATTAAGTTTCTCTATACACTTTGATGCAGATTCAGAAGAGTTTAATCAATTGTTGCAAACATGTTTCCTCAACTTGGCTAGCCAACAAGCTTACATACCTCCACCTATTCCTGAGAACCCATTCCCAAGCATTCATATACTAGTTCCAAATCATAATTCCACTCCCCTATTTGTGCCAGAAAGAGATGGTTGACAAGATATTGTGCACCCTCCCCCCAGACAATCACAAGGATGCCCAAATGTTGATAACCCAAAACAACCTCCCTTTCATGCTTGGCCCACTGGTTCATTTCCACCACCACCTCCTCTGCATCAGAATTTGCAGCCTCAATCCCAAGACTCACATGCCCATCATAAGGCCAAAATAATTGAGCATGAAGGAAACCCTGAGGAAGAGAAACTAGAAGCAACCAAGTCAAAATCATCACAGGAATATTCTCATTCAGTCACTTCCCATATGCAAGAGAATGATCAGAAATCTGCTAAGGTAGATTCATCAATTGGAAGAAATAAAGAGGCTGAGAGAAGTCATATTAAGAAAGGGACATCCTCTCATAGTAAATATGGTTTCTCATGATCAGTTTGATTGATTTATTTGGCACTTGTATATGGACTTGTTTGCACATTATTTTTGGACAGATTCATGTTTTACAATTCATTTTGGGACATATTATATTTTCGATAGCATATCATTTTTGGGACAAATCATATTTATTTTGACAGCTCATATTTGATAGTACTTTTTTGGACATCCTTATATTTTATATGCTTCATGCTTGGATAGATTTATGTAATGAATAGATTTTGATAAAGTAAATAATTTCCACATGGAGTGACAAGGAGGCTCTTATGAATATTTCATCTTATGCATGATAATGACATGGATTGTATGATGTGGAAAGATTGATGCATCATGAATTTAAGGTGGAACATATAAGAATGATATGGTTTATTAATTCATTAAAATGAATTAGGGGGTCCCCACTTATTAGTTTTATTTAGTACCCTTATCATATTATTATTATTATTATTATTATTTATCAATTTACTTGACAACTCTCCTATTGACTAACTAATTGTTAGTTAATGAGTTAACTAAAAGTGGTTGAGTGATTCAACTACCTTGCAGATATTAAAAGGATGAAAGCTGGACAAAGTAGGGGGAGAAAAACACATTGCTCTGATAAGGGTCTGTTGAAGGTGATGAAAATCTAGGACCAAGGAGCATTGAATTTTGATATGCTTCCAGAGTCATAATAGATAACAAGTTGTGGTTGTTGGCTTATCTTTACATCAGTCTTGGTTTGACTTGAAGGCACCAGTGGCCTATGTGTGTGTGTTACCCTAGGATTTTAGACTTTCATTTGGTCCATACTTTGAAAGTATGTGAAGTGTATTGGATGTTATAGAATAAATGAATAAAATCATTAATGGTTTTTCAACTCTCTTGATCTTTCTTAATTCTATGAGATTATGTGGTTTTGCTTCGTGTTCATAAATTATTATTTTAAAAACCAGACTTCTTTATTTCAGTTTGCATTTGATAAACGATAAAAAAAAACAACAATTGGTCTTTAAGTTTAATATCTTGAAGGTTGATTGAACTTGCAATAAGGCTATAAATTAGGGTGATAATCCCACCTATCTTTTCTTAGCCAAGAAAGATTCAAAAAAATGTTGTGAGGAGAGGATCCATCTCTTTTCCTCAACATAAATTAGGTGCTTATATTTGAAGGAGTGTTTAGAGATAGTTGACTTAGCGATTGGGTTGTGGTTTGTTTCATTTATGTGCTCTTTGAGCTAGGTTTTAAAGGATCTTCTAGTTTGTCCTATATAATATTTTCCACAGGAGCAGAGAATTTGGTAGACTCCTAGGCCAAGCATAGGGTCATATTTGTCTCTAGCAGTTTTGAATAGATTCTTAAGGGTTTTACATGGTTTGAAAAAGGTTTTGGTATAATTTTTGGCCAAAATTCTTGAAATATGATCGGTGATACGCTTGATGTGGGGTAGAGAGAGATGAGCAAGGGGTGGGGAAGAGGAAGGTGTATTAATGGATTTTTCATTGCAGGATAAGTGGAAGGATTTGTTGATTTGGGAGATAGAGTAACAAGTATGAAAGCCAATGATTAAGTGGACAAGAAGCCAACATATGTTTGCCTCAAACCACCTTCATAAAGGTAAGAGGGACTTGAAAATAAGCCATTCCCATGAAGGGAAAGGAACTTGGAAAATGAGTGCATACAAAATATTTAAATATTCTTGTAGAGGATTAGAAAAGGGAAAAAAAGAGATTATTCCACCATCCATATCCACTCCAACTCTTAGGGGACCAAGCAACCAAGTTGGAAAGCATCATCACAAACAAAAAATGTATGGCATGGTATCTTTGATTTGTTTATGTTGCAATAAAATGGATCATAAGGATAGAAATTGTTGGCACTATAGAAGGAAAATAAACCCATATAAGAACTATTTCCAATACTATAGATTGAGTGGACAATGGGAGGAAAAATGTTGCAGGATTCACCTGGAACTCCATCCCAAGAATTGAACAACCTAGAACAAATCCTGAAGAGTCAAGGTCAAGGGGAAAGAAGAGTTGCTTGCACTTGCAGCCCAGGGAAAAATGGTTTTTCAAACATGATCCAGGTGGATATCAGTGGCCACCCACCTTTTCCAACTGGCTCAAAATAGTTTTCTGGCAATTTTGGCAATTTACTATTTTTAGCAGTTTTAACTTTTGGGGCCATTTTGAGGGCCTGAATGAAGTTTTTTCGGGATCGTTATTCCCAATGATGTACAAAGGCATGATTGATCCCAAAAAATTAATCTCCTTGATGATATCATTCCAATGGGCTATCATACGCCTAAAATGAAGATCGTATGCAAAAGTTATGACCCCGGGAAGTTTATGTACTAACTTACCCAGACGAGGCCCACATGACTTTTGTCGCTTCATCTCCTAGGGTTAGGTTTTTGGATGTCTATGGTTTTTGGAATTCTTGTTTATTGTAAAAATTCCTTCAGAGCCTCATTGTAATCATCTTCTAGCGAATGAGTGCAGTCGTCACATCTCTTCTGAGAGATAAGTCACCACCATTCCAACAAGCTTATTTCCGCTGCATTTTACAGTTTCAACTTATTTCCTTATTAAATAGAAAACCAATTTTACTATATCTATGTTATTTTGTGTTAAGATCCTGTTAATAATCTGTAGTAATTTAGTTCTGCTCATAAAATCTAGATCATCGGTATCAGAGCTGTCTGCTCCTTGTCGTCTTAATGCATGTCCCCAACGAGGTCGGAGTACAAAGAGTTGGGTCTCGAGCTTGTTTCTCTTGAGGACAAAATCTCTCACATGCCCAAGAGACCTCTCATGGTAGGATAAAATAAATATGATTGGAGAGGATATCCTTTCAAAATGTTGATTAAGGAAGCCCTCACACAACAAAGGAATGAGATGATGGATAGTTTCATGCAAATCCTTCAGCGGCTACCAACAGGTGACGCGTCTTCTTCAAGCAGAGGCACCGCCCCCTTAAAGGTACAAATAAACTTTGATATTGCTATATTTTAAGGTCAGATAGATGTAGATGTTGTAGAAAAGTGGTTGAATCTACTAGAAGGGTATTTTTTTGTCCATAACTTTCCGAATAGAGAAATGATTACTTCTGCGCTCCTCAAAGTTGTTCCCCATGTCAAAGATTGGTGGGAAACTTTCTGTGAGAAAAAGGAAACAAAGGAACCCTCATTATTTATAGTAATGGCCACCTGGGAGTCCTTCAGGGATGTTATTAAGGAAAAATACTACACTGTCAGAAGTTATGATGACTTGTATACCAAATGGACCACACTGCGGCAAGAAAGAGACCAAGTAGTGTCAGATTTCACAAATATCTTTCATACCTTGCACACCAAGCTGGGTATCAAATATTCGGAGTGACATTTGGTTGTGATCAAGTATCATGACACTCTACATAGATACATCGAAACTGAAATGGAATTTTTGGACATCTCATCCTTGGGTGCAGCCTACTGATATGCCGTCAAAATCGTGCAAAATCTCAAACAAAAGACACGACAATTTGGGCCTGGGAACCCCGCATAAAAAAATATAGGAAATGGCGACCCCAACCCATAGAACAAAGGATAGAGAAAAGATGGATAGTATCAGGAAAACTAGTCCAAGCTGCAAGTAAAGAAGGACACCGTAAAGACAAATAAAGATACCGGGAAGTGGTGCGACTTCCATAAGAGCCCTTGGCATAACACTGCTAACTGTCACTCAAAGCAGTCGCTGGTGGTCGAAGTGAAAGCCTCTGAATAATATGTGGGTTTAGACTCTGAGACAGAACCAGAAAGGGGAAGATGGATCATTGACGTGGAATCTAGTGCCACTATTTCTACCACCAAGCTTCAGCCTGGTGAACCAGATGAGCCAGAAGAAGGAGAACGCCTCTTTCATTCACATATGTGGGTAAAAGGCACCCCACTGCAATTCATAGTTGAGAGCGGTAGCCATAAGAACCTCATCTTAGCAGATTTCATCAAGCGGATGGCCCTACCGACAACATTACACCCACAACCCTACACCATTGGATGGCTCCGCCAAGGAAGCGATATCCACATCAGCCAACAGTGTTGAATGTCATACGACATCAAGCCCTTCAAAGATGAGGTATTATGTGATGTTTCTCCTCTCGAAGTTTGTGATGTTATTTTGTGCCAACCTTATTTATGGAAACGTCATGTTGTATATGAGTCTAGCCTTGTAGTGTTATTATTAGTTTGAATAGGAAATTGTACAGGATACTCGAGGTAGTCCCACCTAGTGTTATTTCCTTGATATTTTCTAAGAAATTAAGGAAGTTCATCTCTCAGACGGGGAAGTTTGTCTTCTTTGTTATTCTCTCTCAGAATAAGAAAAATATCACATCCACATCCAAGGTCTCTACGGCTGACCTCTCCACACAGCAGAAGCAAGTAGATAAGGTTGTGGAAGAATACTCATATATATTCTCCTCACCTATAGAGCTACCTTTGCACTGCCAAGTCAAGCACACCATCAATCTGACCCCCGACGCATTGCTACCCAATGGATCAGTCTATCACCGCTCTCTGTTAGAGAATGAGGAGATCAAGCGATGGATCCAAGAACTACTCCACAAGGGGCACATCCATCCCATATCATCACCTTGTGGGAGCCCAATCATGTTGGTACAAAAAAAATATGGAACCTGGAAACTCTGTATTGATTACCGGGCTCTGAATAAAATCATAGTCAGAAACCGGTACCCTATTCCCCGAATCGACGACCTCCTTGATCAACTCATGGGGGTCAAATACTTTAGTAAGATTGGTCTGAAGTCTGGCTACCACCAGGTCCTGATAGAACAGACAGATGTATGGAAAACCACCTTCAAGTAAAAGGAAGGCCTTTTTGAATGTTGGTCATGCCCTTTGGTTTCACAAATGCTCCAACCACTTTCATGAGGATGATGGACGATATCCTGCGACCATTCACCAATAATTTTGTAGTGGTGTATCTGGATGACATTCTCATTTACAATAAGACTTGGGTTGAACACTTGCAGCATATTCAACAGGTTTTTCAGACCCTACAACACAAGCTATATGCCAAGTTAGAAAAATGCTCCTTTGGCATGGACAAGGTCCATTACCTAGGATACATAATTCATCAGCATGGCATACATGTGGATTTAGCCAAGATCCAAGTCATCTGTGACTGGCCAGCCCCAACCACACTCACTGAGATTCGAATCTTATTGGGCCTTGCCAATTTCTACCATAGGTTCATGTTGGGATTCTCCCATATTGCATGGGCCCTCAGCCAAATAACCAGGGGTGGTGGTAAGGATAAATTTGTTTGGGGCTTGCCCCAACAACAATAATTCGATGATTTGAAGCAGCACTTGTGCTCAGCCCCAATACTTTCACTATCAAACTTGCAACAGCCCTTTGAGATCAAGACAAATGCTTCAGACTATGCGATGGACGTCATTCTCACTTAGGACAGCCACCCTGTGGCCTATCATAGTGAGACACTATCATATGTTGTATGTAAGTACCCTAATTATGACAAAGAAATGTACTCCATTGTGCAAGCCTGCCACCAGTGGAGAAATTACATTCTTGTGAAAGAGACAATCATCCACATTAATCATAAGCCACTGCAGTTCATGCAGACTCAAGGAAAATTGCAGAATGATCGCCATCAAAAGTGGTCAACATACTTGCGGAAATTCCACCTCAACATCAAGTATAAAATAGGAGGCACCAATCGCGTCACTGATTGCCTCAACAGACCGCCAATTGTGACACTCACCACGGTGCTAGACTCATGCGAACATGAGACCTCTAGATGGCCCCAACTCTATGAGACAGACCTAGAATTTTCCACCACCTACCAAATGTTGGGTGAAAATGCAGTTGTCGATAATTTCCATCTTCGGGATGGGTTGTTGTGTCATCTAGGAAATATATGTGTTCTATCAAGAGAGTGAGCGAAGATGATCTGGGAAGCCCACTACAGTCGGGTGGAAGGACACTTCAGCATCGAAAATATAGTGGTGATGCTACAAAAACATTTCTACTAGCCAAAACTTCGACAAGAGGTCAGCAAGTATATCAGGTCCTGCACTGCCTATGCTATTTCCAAACCGACCACTAAGAAATAAGGCATGTACACCCCTCTTCCTACTCTTGACAGGCCATGGGAATCCATCTCAATGGACTACATGTCGGGCCTCCCATCCACCAAGCGGGGAAATGACTGTGGTTTTGTGGTTGTTGATCACTTTTCTAAGATGGCGATTTTGGTTGCCTGCAAGAAGAACATCACAGCAAAGGCCACTGCCAAGCTCTTATTTGAAGGAGTCTGGGTACATTTTGGAATCCCACAAACCATTGTCTCATATAGGGACAGTCAATTTCTCAGCACATTTTGTTCGAGCCTCTGGTCACTGCTGGACACCAAGCTCACCAAATCCACGACCTTCCACCCCCAGATAGATGGCCAAACCGAGGTCGTAAATTGAATGATTGTGCATATCCTTCACATGTATAATTCAAATCACCCTCGCAAATGGGATGAGATCCTTCCCTATGTCCAATATATCTACAACCGATCCCTGCATAGTTCAACCAGCCACAACCCCTTTCAGGTGGGGTTGGGATTCCAACCATTGGGTCCCATATATGTTGCACTTCCCCTTACGGTCACCTCGACCGACTCATCTCCTGCTCCAAATGAAGCTGAAAAAGCCACCCGGTTCATTGAGCGGATCCAACACATCCGCCAAGAGGTTCAGGACATCCTATAGAAGGCCAATGACAAGTACAAGTAGCGCCATGATCAACATCGGGTGCCACATAAGTTTCAGGTGGGCGAAAAAGTTTGGTTGCACTTGTAGAAAGAATGCCTTACATGACCCCATCGGAAGATTTTCCCACTCCGTTATGGGTCGTACACCATCACCAAGGCCATGTGGGATAATTATTTTGAGCTCAACATTCCTCCTTTCCTTGGCCTGCACCCAGTGTTCAACATGGATCTCCTTTGCCCTTATTTCCCACCATTATTGGACACCTCAGATATAGCATAACAACTGAGACCAACAGAGCTCAACCCTAAATACATACAACAGGAATCCAATGATCATATTTTGGACACACATATCAAGGGAACTTGACAGCAAAGGATTCAACTTTATCAAGTTGTCAAAGCAGGGCAGCTCTTGCACCAAGGCAAGTGGCTCACCCGGGGCCAAATTCAGTAGAACTTTCCTCATCTGATGGGGGAAATAAATGAAATGGATACCATTTATTCCTAATAAGGGAGGATTGATCCAAGTGGATATCGGTGGCCACCCACCTTTTCCAACTGGCTCAAAAAAGTTTTCTGGCAATTTTGGCAATTTACTATTTTTAGCAGTTTTAACTTTTGGGGCCATTTTGAGGGCCTAAATGAAGTTTTTTCAGGATCGATATTCCCAATGATAGACAAATTCATGATTAATCCCCCAAAATTAATCTCCTTGACAATACCTTTCCAATGGGCTATTATATACCTAAAACAAAGATCATATGCAAAAGTTACAACCCCGGGAAGTTGATGTACTAACTTACCCAGACAGGGCACACATGACTTTTGGCACTTCATCTCCTAGGGTTATGTTTTTGGATGTCTAGGTTTTTTGGCATTCCTTTTTATTGTAAAAAGGCCGTCAGATCCTCATTGTAATCATCTTCTTGCAAATGAGTGCATCCGTCACATCTCTTCTCAAAGATAAGCCACCACCATTCCAACAAGCTTGTTTTCGCTGCATTTTACAGTTTCAGCTTATTTCCTTGTTAAATAGAAAACCAATTTTACTGTATCTTTGTTATTTTGAGTTAAGAACCTGTTAATATTCTGTAGTCATTTCATTCTTCTCATAAAATCCATATCAAACAACCTATTGTAGTAGAAAATTCCATATCTATCCGTGAGATGGACAATAGGCTTATTCCAAACATATCCCCTATTCATCTCTTATCTTCCATCCTATAGTGGAGTCACCCTTTCTTCAAGATTTGTTGGAGATTTCTTGATGGCAGCATAGGAGGTAGGTACACAAAGATAGAGAAGATGAATATTGAAGGGAATTGAAGATTTTGGGGACCAAAATATTTCAAATGGGGAGGTGTGATCCGAATTGGATCCTCTCCAAACCTTTTGTAAATTTGTAATAAGCATGCAATTGTGTTTTTTTTTTTTTTTTTTTTTGTAAAGTTGAGAAAATGGCCAAAATTTAATTTAAATTGGAAATGAACCATTAAGATGGTTTTCCTTCCTAGGAATCCCATTAAAAATGAAATTTGTAGTGAAGAAGGACATCGATGGGAAATGAACCATTAAGATGGTTTTCCTTCCTAGGAATCCCATTAAAAATGAAATTTGTAGTGAAGAAGGACATCGATGGGGAGATGTAAAGAGAACTCGAGAAGCTTGAAGAGTAGATATGAGAGATTGAAGAGTGAAACATGCTTGAAGATCAGTGGACAAAGGAGTGAAGGAGCCTATCCAAAATGAGGAAAGGTGTCTCTGAGCCAAGGCCATTTGCAATTTTTTTTAGTGAGTAACAATGCATGAGATTTTTTAGCATGCATAGATCACCCTTTGTAAGGAATTTCCTGAGCAAAGTGAATCTTTGTTGATTTTGGTGCATTTAATTGCTACTTTGAATCTAGTGTGTTTTATTTCTTGAAAGTTATATTTTGTTTAGTAGATGAAAAATTTATCATCTCATTCCCACTCACCATAATACTCAATTCCTTTTATTGGTCCTTTTATTGTTTGTGGGTGTTGCTATTAATCCCTTACAACAATTCGTGGGTTGTGTAAAACATACCCACAACACCATTCAAAATTCAATTCCTCTTCCATATTGAATCAATTTTACATTATGTTTTCTCAATTCAGAGTTATTTTTTTGGTGAATGGTAATGAATGAGTGAAGAATGGTTTCCAAACCACAATATTGTAGGAATGCACAACCTCTGTTTTGACTGAGGTATAATCTTCCCATAGGGAAGTGTTTTATAGTCTAATAGTGAAAAGAGGAGACAAAGTATTTTTCTTATTCCTAAATTGGTATATGTGATGATGAAAAATATATGCCATATTCCTATCATTTACAAATAAAATATACTAAGAAGCAACATGCGTTACAGAATTATCTATAGTATCTAACTTGGACCAATAGTTACATTGTTGGGAATAACTCTTTTGTTTGATGTCAAAATGATGTGATTCTAGAGGGAGATGAAAGTAATTCATATACCTATCTCAAATAGAAACATTTTTTAAAAACACTTTGATTTTATATGTAAAATATATTAAGTAACAATCATCATGCATAATTGTAACGATGTAGATTTTGGAACAAGTAGTCACTAATTCGGCCATAGATTTTTCCTATGATGTCAAAATGAAATGATACAAATTGGATTGGAAAATAGACTTAGGGGGGAATTATATTCATATACCTATTTCAAATATAAACGTTTTTTAAAAACACTTTTATTTGATATGTAAAATCTGTTAAAAAACAATCATCATGCATAATTGTAATGATGCGGATTTTGGGACAAGCAGTCGCTTATTTGGACAAGAATTTTTTGTACGATATCAAAATGGAGTGATACATATTGGATTGGAAAATATAATCAAAGGGATCTATGCCATAGAAACAATCTTTGAAAATCTCTCTATTCCCCCCCTCAAGATATGTCTGTCTTGATTATGCTTTTAGTAGTTTTGGCCTATTTTTTCACAAAGATTCAAAGTATGGCTTAAAGGAAATCTTAATATTTCCATGGATTCACCATATTAGTATTTTTTTCCACTAGACCGATTTTTTTTTTTTTTTTTTTGTGTAGGGTTGCATAAAATTATATTGTTGAGGATGTGGCAAGAGGTCTTTTGGAAAGGAGAATGATTCATTATTGCACCCAAAACTAATTCAAATGCATAGGATGTTAGAAGTTTTGGACACACCTACCACACTTAGAGTGGGGGTGAATGAGTGTGGGGATATTTTCCCAAAACTTCCCTCTTTACATAAAACTCCTTAGTTAACATTCAACATGTATTCATTACCCATTGTTGTCATTTATAACCAGTTAGATGTGAACATATATCAGCATCATATATCAGCAACACATATCATCAATAATTCATCACCACAAGGAACACAAAGAACACAAGATGTATGTACATTTTTTCTTTTTATTATGGACAACAATCCGGGGGTTTATCAGCAACAACTGAACAGAGTACAACTCTACAAGAGCACCAAATCTATAATGCAAGACTCAACTTACACCCTCAACACCAACTGAGATAAGGAAATAATCCTCAATAGATATTAATCTATCAACAGGTACACGACCTGTCCGTAGTGCAGCCTGCATGTGCATGTGACCTGGCTCACTACAGCCCGCGTATGCATGCGACCAATGTATATAGTAGACTGGGTATAGCTTCTGAGCAGTTAGGGTTTATCCTTCAAGATCAACTTAGATCATCTACAATCAATATATCATTCTCTTCTATCTCTGACTATCCAATCTGACCATCAACCAACACATCCAAGCTCTCCAATAGATTGCTCATGCTCCACAACAAATCAATATGAATGCTATCTCAATCATGTAGAAACAACTAGTATACCATAAGAATCACATCACCACTAAATCACAAGAGTACTGATAACTCCATCAACCAAATCAACCAAACTCAACAACATCATAGAAGCCATACCAAGAATGCCCTAAGAATTCACAACACATCAAACAATAGTATCCATCAAGACAATAATGTAACCATAATAGTGTCTCAGTGATAGATCTGAGCCATAGAATGCAGATCTAGAACCTACCTCAACATCTAAGAGCTTGGCACCAGCTCGAACACAAGTCTTCATCATTCCATCCACTGTATGTGCCCTGTCCTCATACAACCCATGTGTGTACGCATCCTGGCCCATTATAGCTCGCATATACCTCAGAAACTAGGGTTTCTGAAGCTCTGAGACTTTTGTCGTCAAGATCTCTGACATTGCTGAAACTTTGATGCATCCATGAGATCCTCCTCTCGCTTTATTCCTCAGAATAGATCTTCAATCATGCTCAAGAGATCCACACCAATAAGAATCTCTCCATCAATACTCCAAAATATATTCTCACAAGAAGCTCTCCATTGATCCACCAAAAGGATGATCTGCTAGAGTCCATAGCTATTTATTTATACTTTCATCCTCTAGGTCACTTAACCCATTTTTAGGTTACTATTTCTAGGCCACTTAACCTATTTTCCTTATTTTAGGGTTAACCGCTTTCCATGAATAGAAAGCTCTCCAACACTTTATCATTTAAATATTCCTTCTTGATTTTGTCACCTTACTTTGTCATTTAAATAATCTTTCTTGATTTTGTCACTTCTCTTTATTATTTAAATAATGATTTCTTCTTTTAGGTCACTTTGACTTCTTTGACCTTGGGGGCTTCAAGCCAACATATGGGGGTCCTCCAACTTCGTAAGGCCATAACTCTCAAATCATGAGGAGTTATGTGACATTCCACATACCACCGGAAATGGCATGACAAGCACTATCCATCTAGGATAGTTTCACCAACAACTTCATTGATCTTCATCTCATTATTTCACATACAAGCATGGGTCCTCCAACCGTTCTTCTAGGATAAATCAATTCACAAAGCATCTTCCCATGAGGGATTTCACCATAAGGGGACCACTTTGGAGTTCATCCATTTGTGCACCTTATCAATCATGATAAGACAATAATGATTCATCTTTTCATCAATTCACCACTGCATCATATACATCATATCAATGATCTATCTTTATCAATTGGTTTCCACTTTGACATCTATCATTCTCATCAAGGACAATCATCAATCAATCAATTACTTGACATCAATCAATGACATCAATCAATCAAACCATTTTCATCAATGACACATGATCCAACAATCTCCCAAATAATCAAACCATTGGCATCAATGACAACATGATCCAACAATCTCCCCCTTTGGCATTGATGGAAATACCAACATTGATGTCAACACCAATTACCAATTGTTGATGTAAACATGTAGATAAGGCATGATCTACATCAATAGTCAATGTGACTATCTCTCCACATCAATCTATCCCCATCAATGGACATCAATCACATCAATGTGATTACCAACATGGTCTACCATTTGCATCAATGACAACATGATCCAACAATCCCCCCCTTTGGCATTGATGGAAATACCAACATTGATGTCAACAAAAATTACCAATTGTTGATGTCAACATGTAGATAAGGCATGCTCTACATCAATAGGTAATGTGACTATCTCTCCACATCAATCTCTCCCCATCAATAGACATCAATCACATCAATGTGATTATCTCTCCCCCTTTGACATTAATGGAAAAGGGACATTCTCCTCTTGGGGTTGCTTCCCCTGCTTGAACTTTCCTTGGGGTTGCTCCCCCTATCTGAGTGCCTTTGATATTACTCTAAATAATCTCTCCCCTTTTGAACAAGGGATATCACTCTGATGTAATGCTGAAGATACATCAAACATACTCACCCTGTGACCATCGCTCCTCCTGGAATTATGCTTTTGTGCTCTTTCTTCAAATATAGGGCTCTTTTCTAGGTATGCATCTGACAAATATCTTCTCCTAGAATCATAGGAAGAAGAATGACTCCCCCTAAGGGTATGTCTCCCCCTATCTTGTCTGCAAGATTAACAATATGCTACCATATGACGATCCTTGGACCTATTCATGCATCATGAATGTCAATAATAAAAATAAAGAATCATGAACAATATATCAACCAAGTACATCATGTACAAAAATGTGCCCACAATGCACAACACCCATGTACATCAACCATGTTAGATATCATCCATGGAATGTGTTAGCAACATTTCTCGCAAGGGGGTGAAGCGGGGTAAAAACCCACTTACCCTAAGTCGAGGCGCAAATATACGCTGAGATAAGTGGCGAGCAGATCTGGGCGGCTAGAATCTGTGCGCCCAGATCTATGGTCGGGATAGGATTCCAGAGCCCCCCTACCATTCTACCTTTAAGTGGATGGGGATCCAGTCAGTGAGCACCTTCGGCTGACCAAGATCAGCCCGGATCGTGGTGGGGGCTCCATTCAGGACCCTGCTTTCTACCTTTGTCGGGGAGGCCAAGATCAAAGCGCCCAGATCGACAGCTGAGGCTCCATTCCAGACCCCCTTTTCCTTTCTACCTTTAATCAGGGGGAGGGGGTCCGGAATTGGGCGCACACCTTTCCAACGGTTGAGATCAGAATGCCCAGATCAATGACGCTCAGACAATTCTAGCCCCCCTCAGTCGTTTTTCCTTTAACAAACGTGGGGCCCCTTCCCGTCGTGTCGCCTTCCATGATGCCTCTCTCCTGCCACCTATTCTCCACTTCACCACACAACATGACCCGCTTCCTTTTGCCCCCCCCTCATCCTCCTACATCTGTCCATCTACCCTCTCATCCACCCACATGGCCCCTCCTCGGTCGGTGCCACACCTCCCGTTTGTCGCCATCCCCTCCGCAGTGTCCACGTCATCACACCCTCGTCCAAACCCGCCATTTGGGTCCCCGCACAACCGTCCAACGAAGCAAGACCGTTCAATTGATCCAGGTGGCACCATTTGGAGACCTCGATGTCCCAGAAGGAAGAGTTGACCGAGGTCACCCCCAGTCCCAAGAATGAAGTTATGGTGGTTGTTGTTAGTGGTTGAGCGTCATCTCGGCCATAAAGAGGAAGGTTCAGCAAAGGACTAATTCACGCCGACTCACCTGCAGAAGGACAGTCTGAAATATGATAGCGTCTATCATAGGTGCACGATCGGCTAGAGTCTGCATGCGTAGACTATCAGAAGACATGCAGATGCAATGTTTTTAATGCAGCGTCTTGTTTTTTCTGTTGTTGTTGTTTTGAGTATATGAAGGCGTTTTCGCCATTTTTGTAAGCATCGATGGTTGAGCGAGGCTCCCAGTTGTAAAGATCTAATGAAGCACTGTTATTCTGGTTATGCATGGACTCTTGAGACTTCTTTCCTTATGAATGTTAGTTTCTTTCACATCTTTGTTTACACTGTGTTAGAGAAGCTTGGAATTGGAGAATCCAGTCGAGTTGTAATTGTTATAGGATGATGTAGAATTGGATCATTGTAACAGTTGCATTGTCTCTAATCGGTCCTTGTGAGTTTCCTAACACTGAATGACTTGGAATTGGAGAATCTAGTCAAGTCCCCCTTTCAGTTTCTTAAGACCCTAAACCAAGAGGATCTTTCATTCAGAGTCTTTCTTCTGCAAACTACTGAAACCCTGTTGCCCAAAGTAGTTTGTTCACTCTTCTTATCAAGTCTTCAAACTGTTCATTTTTTAATCAACCCACTGACTGAAGTTAGATCAAGACCTCCTTTGTTACTTACATACCAGAACCAGTCCCTGAGTTAGAGTGATATCTCCCTGAGTCTCTACCCATTTGATCACCCATTAAAAACTATCGTGACATAAAACTGATGGGCATCGGGCTCTACTCCTACAAGCAATCCATGGGTGACTTCTGACACTAACAGAATGTATCAACCATATGCCTCTATCAATATGCCAACATGTGCATCCACCAATATGCCAACCATGTGCATCCACCAATATGCCAACCATGTACATCTACCAATATGCCAAAAAAATACATCTATGAGTGCACCATCATGCATCATCACTTGCACCAAGCAAGTATATCAACCATGCATCAACAAGCTAGTACTCCCCAATGACGTAAAACATGACTACTCACCAACTATATGTCTCAATGTGTAGCCCAACCATATGAAAAATGCATGCACCATGATAACCAACATATGCTTCCAATCATAAGATATATCAATGAAACTCAAATATGTACCAACCATGTACCCCAATAGATTATTTTACATAATCCAATAGATGAGCATTTGATCAACATCAATCCATACTCATGGGTTAGTGTCATGCACCCAAGATTTATTTTATATCATAACCTTGCGTGATCTAACATAGAACCATGAAAACCTACAACAAACAGTGGTAGAATCTGCAATAAACAATGTCAGAACCTGCAACACAGAGTTATACCATCACATCAAGCTACAACCCATATGCATTTCCTTTTTTCCCAAGGCTTTAACACATATATGTATCCTTCTACACAACAGAGCATGTGTGTATGCGACCTATGCAAGGTCAGCCAACGTATGTACGTGACTATCACCACTGTCACCCGTGTATGCCTCAGTAGATGTCTTACTTAAGTTTCCCTTCAGTCTTTCATTCTATTCTAGTTTCTTTGTCTTCTTCACCCACTTATGTAGATGACCCTTCTTCTCAGAACTTGAGCTCTGAGCATCCATATTTTCAAATATGTCTCCCTTTCTTACTTCATTCCTTCTTCTAGCCATGCTATGTGAAGTCCTCATCATGGAATTTCTTCTTTTGTTCCAACACTCCTGGGATTTGTGGCCAAATCCACAATAGCTGTAGCATCTCATGGAGTTATAGTGAACAAAAATATGTCCTACTTGATCACATCTCCAACACCTTGTTGTGTTATAAAATATTCCATTATATCTCCTTTCATAAGATCTACATTCAAAATCTTTGTGACCATATCCATTACATGAATAACAATGCCCCTAAAAAATACTTTCATACCTTTTCTTAGGTGTCCCAAGAATAGCTTCTTGATGTCTTCCTTGCTTTGTTCTTTTGAAATCTTCTTTGTCTTGTGTAGATGGTTGTTTTGCAACATTGTCTTCCTTCTTTGATGGACTTACCTCATGCTTCTTTGAGGTTCTTTCTTGAACATGTGTATCTTCTCCTTTGTATCCGAGACCTGATTTATCACATGGTGATCTTTGACTTTCCAATATCTCACCCAAGATTCTTGAGCTATTCAAGAATTTGTTTGACTTCTCTACCTTCTTTCTAAGGTAAAAAATTTCAGATTCTAGCTTACAACATGACTCTTCCTTTTCATTTATTTGAATCTTCAATAGTTCATCTATTCTTTTGGCTTCTTCAATTTGGGTCTTGAGATGAACAATGGTTTCAAAACTTTTGTTAATCTCATCATCTATATTCATGTCTTCTTTTCCATTCTTTGGTTTTGTGATTTATTCTTCCTTGATCATTTCTTTTAACTTCAAGATGTGCCTTTGACTCCTCCTAAGAAACTTCTTAGTGTTATCTGAAAGATAGTTATAGTGTGTATAAAAATGATCACTTCTATATCTATATAAACCTTCTTCAATTTCCTTTTGAAGTTTTAAAAGATTTTCTTCTATTCTTTTCATGGGATAATTACCATCAAACTTTACACAAATTTTTTCTATATCTTCTTCTTCACTTGTAGAGAAAAATTCATCATCATCATCATTGCAATCAAGTTATTTTGAGGGTTCTTTACCTTCATTTGAAGTATCTTCACTATTTTCCTTTTTGCCAACATCAACACATAATTCTTTGCCTTCATCTTCAAGATCTTCCTTTGTGCTATCATCACTTGATTCTTTATCTTCACTTGAAATGTTTTCAAAATCACATTTAGAAATAATGCATTCAAGAGTTTTTGG
>SNQJ01S0012743.1:133371-146429 GCA_010110895.2 Picea sitchensis | reverse complement strand
CTAGGTCACTTAACCTATTTTCCTTATTTTAGGGTTAACCACTTTCCATGAATAGAAAGTTCTCCAATACTTTATCATTTAAATATTTCTTCTTGATTTTGTCACCTTACTTTGTCATTTAAATAATCTTTCTCGATTTTGTCACTTCTCTTTATTATTTAAATAATGATTTCTTCTTTTAGGTCACTTTGACTTGTTTGACCTTGGGGGCTTCAAGCCAACATATGGGGGTCCTCCAAGTTCATAAATCCATAACTCTCAAACCGTGAGGAGTTATGTTACATTCCATATACCACCGGAAATGGCATGACAAGCACTATCCATCTAGGATAGTTTCACCAACAACTTCATTGATATTCATCTCATTATTTCACATACAAGCATGGGTCCTCCAACCATTCTTCTAGGATATCTCAATCCAAAAATCGTCTTCCCGTGAGGGATTTCACCATAAGGGGACCACTTTGGAGTTCATCCATTTGTGCACCTTATCAATCATGATAAGACAATAATTATTCATCTTTGCATCAATTCACCACTGCATCATATACGTCATATCAATGATCTATATTTATCAATTGGTTTCCACTTTAACATCTATCATTCTCATGAAGGACAATCATCAATCAATCAATTACTTGACATCAATCAATCAAACCATTTTCATCAATGACACATGATCCGACAATATCCCAAATAATCAAACCATTGGCATCAATGACAACATGATCCAACAATCCCCCCCTTTGGCATTGATGGAAATACCAACATTGATGTCAACACCGATTACCAATTGTTGATGTCAACATGTAGATAAGGCATGCTCTACATCAATAGTCAATGTGACTATCTCTCCACATCAATCTCCCCCCATCAATAGACATCAATCACATCAATGTGATTACCAACATGATCTACCATTGGCATCAATGACAACATGATCCAACAAGAAGCTATACTTGAAGGTAATATATATGGCTATTTTGACCTTCCTTGACTAATTAAATTCACTATTTTTCTCATCTCCTTGACCCTAGCAGTGTTGGTGAGGTTTCCTCCTTTTCTTTTAGATTATTTGTTTCTCACCTTACACCAATTTTCAAAATGTATTTGCAAGAGATATCCATATTATTGTTACATGAATATAAAATTTATTGACAAAAATGTGTAGAGACACATGAAATGTTGTATGTCACCTTCAACCATGACTACCCTTGCAGTTATAACCCTAATTTAATAAATTTCATCCCATTGTAGTTTCAACATCTCCCTAACAACAATGCTAACAAATATTAGGCCAAAGAATCATAGAAAATATGTATTGAATCCCTCAACTTCACATTAATCATCAACCCAAGGATTTTGTAAACTTATGAGGTGCCATGCACTACATGTGCAACCACGAGGCCCTAACTTTCTTAGATGTATCATATGAGTGGCATGCATCTAACTAAATCTAATATACACTAACCAAGGAAAATGATCAACTTTGATAAATCATTCTAATTTACTCCTTGTGCACTTAGGTCCATGACTTTCACTCATATATCCTCTAACAATATATAGAGGTATATGAAGGCCCATGGTAACTTCCTATTATATGAGAAATTAATAAAAAAAAGAAGGTGTCTTTGAATCGATAATCTTTGTGTTGTTGCTAGATCATTCAATACTTACAACACTTGTGATCATGTACTAGATTCATATAGCCACTTCAAAGTAATGAACATTGTAAATTAAAAGAAATGAAAAGAATTAAAGTGTTGCTCAAATAAATACATGAAATGGAAATACTATTATAAATGAAAGTATAGAACTAAAGTAAATAAATATCAAGTAAAAAAATGGAAATGTAGAAGGAAAATTACAACCATTAAAAGAAAAGAAAATATCAGCCACCTAATCTATATGTAGAGAGGATTCAACCTCCATTGCAAAATTGGAGTAGGCATGAACCCCAAAGAAAGAAATTTGGTGAATCATCCAAGAGAAAATTATTGTTACAACAAGAAACTCAACTTGAAAAATATGTAGCATGGAGAAATTCAAATTTACAGTAGTCTTTTCAAAAGGAAATGAACTCCAAATTTGATCGATATTTGATTAATCAAGACTAGAAGATGGATTAAGGGAATGAATCTATTTAAAGGCTTTGATATTTTGTCCAAAGAATGAGAAAATCGATCACCTAGACTCAAAACCAAAATGTCTTCCCTAGTTTGAACAAATGTTCTATGAGCTTTGGTGTTTCTATGTAAGTCCTGCAAAAGAGGTAACTTTTGTCCAATTTCATGACCAAAAGCTCGAGTAATATTCCTAAGGTGTGAAACTTAGGTCTTGGAATGGAAAAAGGTTATTCAATATCAATTTTAGAATATGATTCTAACTGAGGATATTCTAGGTGTTCGAGCTCAACTTCAGTGTCTTGGAAATTCAATTCAGTACTAGATCGCCTTTCACTTTCTGATTTAGGTTGATTAGATGACAACTTAGATTTTTTTTTTTTTTTATAATAACTTCATGTATGAGAACCACTACCACATTCAACCATATAAGGGAGTGGGGCCCTACTTATACTGCCAAAATGTCAATGTGGGTAGATGCCCTTTGTTAACTATAAGAGTTCTCCTTAGGAAAAAACAACATCATTAAACATTGCTACATTTGGAATAGGGAACTCTTTGAATTTCATATTGGTTACATTTACTACTTGATGAAATACAACTCTTTAAAAAAAAATGATTTTCAATTCGCTAATTCAAATCGCAAAGACTAAGTTACTCACAACCCTTCTTGTAAATTTAAAATTATTTTTCTTTCAAAAAAATGTAACATCTTAAAAAACAAATGATTTGTATAAAACTTAATCACCTAACAATTTTTTATTTTAATTAATGCAAAGTTTAAATGAAACAATTATCAATAATAAATACTATGCTATAGCAATTAATATGGAATATGAGTAATAATAATTTTGTGTTTTAGTGAATAAAGCTTACATTCAAATTCGATGGAAAAATGAATAAATGGCTCAATAATATAAGGTGAGTTCATAACTCTTTAAGAAATACAACTAAACATTTACTAATAACAATATTTTTTGTTAGTCCTTATTTCATGTGGGGAACATGTCTTTACCATCAATGATGCATAGTTGTGTTGGAATATGTTTCTCAAGCTCTTAAGGAGGGGCACTTATCACGTGAAAGATTGACTCATAAACAAAAGGTAGGGTAACATAATGCATGCTCCAATTACATTTCTAGTGGTGGTAGCCTCTCCAAGGTTAGACAATTGTCATTCCTAAGCACAAACCATGGTACCATTCAGTGATATGTCAGTGGATTAGAAATCATAAAGGGCATGAACCATGATTCCATTCACTTATAGGACTACGTTGACATAAAATGCACGAGCCCTAATACCCTTCACTATTATGTCAGTGGAAGTGGCTCAAAAACCCTGAGAACATTCGAGAGGAGAAAACATGTTAGAAGGCATGACGTCATCATAACAATTTCATGTACGTTGAGAGTTGACATCATCATAACAATTTCATGTATGTTGTGTTAGCATCAGAAGTCACTCCTGGATTGCAACAGGAGCAGAGCCCGACGCCCATCAGTTTATGTCACGGTTTGTTTATAAAAAGGGGTGATCGAATGGAAGTTAACTCAACACAATATTTCTCTAACTCCAAAACTAGGCTAGGCATGCATGGGCAAGTGAGGTCATAGATAAACTTCAGACAGTGAGTTGTAGTAAGGGTGAATAGGGGGAAGACTTGTATAAGAGAAATGCAAAGGTCTGTCATAAACATCAGGTTTCTAATAGACTGTAGGAGAAAACATATAAACGCAAGATCTTCTTACATTCAAACGTAGAAAACCGGAGAATACAACAATGCAACAATAAATCCTTTATCGTAACATAATTGCAATAATTCATGTGAATCAGTCAATCATGAATTCCCTCAGTATGAGATGAAAATTAGATGGGGTAAGAAAACTGTCTGTCATTAAATAATAAATCTTACATACAGATGCATAACCAGAGAACTAGAGTGTCTGTTAAAATTTTACAATCGAGAGCTTCGCTCTACCATCAATCCTTACAAAAAATGGTGAAAACGCCTTCATATACTCCAACAACAAAAAAAAAAAAACCCCGCAACGAAAACAAGAAACAACAATAAAAGCATTACATTTGCATGGCTTCTGACANACAATCGAGAGCTTCGCTCTACCATCAATCCTTACAAAAAATGGTGAAAACGCCTTCATATACTCCAACAACAAAAAAAAAAAAACCCCGCAACGAAAACAAGAAACAACAATAAAAGCATTACATTTGCATGGCTTCTGACAGCCTACGCATGCAGACTTCGGATGATCTTGTGCTTCTGGTAGACGCAATCGGACCCCTGATTGTCCAGCAGGTGAATCGACATTCTTTTAGTCTTCTGTTAGAGTTTCCATTTATAGAGGAGATGATGTTTAACCACCTCCAGCGACTGCAATAACTGCTATTAAGGGATCAGGAACAGTCTTAGTCAACTCTGCCTCATGGGACGTGGAGGTCTCCTCCTGGTGCCACCTGGATTAGCTGAACGGTCGAAATTCTATGCGGTAACCTCTGAAGTGTATGTGGACGAGGGCGCAACAAGGGAGTAAAGGTGTTAACACTGCGGAGGTGGTGGTGGGAATTGTGACATCGGCTAAGGGATGACACGCAGTCTGAAGAGGACACAGGTGGAGGTGACGTGGAGCTCAGGGTTACGTGTGAATGGTGGAAGGTGATGAGGTGGAGATGACTGGGGGGGGGAAGAGACACCAGGAGGGAGGCAAGAGGACGATGCACCGAGGAGGGGCCATGTGGGTGGACGTGGCAGGATACGAAAGGGTGCTGAACTGAGGAGGGAACGACGTGAAAGAAATATGGCAGGCAAGGGGGGGGGCGGGCACTGGTGGCTCAGATATTGCACCGCACGTCCTCAGATGAATGGTCCCAATCTCTTCGGGGTTTCTGGCACTGGGATTTCACGATGCACTTCCTCCTTAAAATCCCGATTAACCAAACCGTGAAAGCATGGATGTGTGCCACATGTCATTCAGAGGAACGNGGCGGGCACTGGTGGCTCAGATATTGCACCGCACGTCCTCAGATGAATGGTCCCAATCCCTTCGGGGTTTCTGGCACTGGGATTTCACGATGCACTTCCTCCTTAAAATCCCGATTAACCAAACCGTGAAAGCATGGATGTGTGCCACATGTCATTCAGAGGAACGATCGAGATGGCCTTTGATGTTAGAAGAGGGCTACCTCCATTACCAGGCTCACTTGATGTGACCAAGCACTAGGACCATGGGCTTAGCCTCAAAATCACTTATTGGTATTTCGCATTTCGACGATTTTTTCCGCAGTGGATGGGAGGTCCCTTGTCTCTCAAAATTCCGATCCCCGAAATGTCGTCTGGTTACCACCTATCCCAACTAGATCGGACGAATGATATGGCGTCGGCATCTTGGGGCCTGTCCCATCACATGGAGTGCCCCAACACCCTTTTCCCAAGTCTATGCCTCTTTTGATCGAATTCCATGACCGTGGGCCCGAGTCTGGGCGCTTTCGGTGTTTCGGGGTTCGGGGTATAGTGACAAGAAACCATCACCCTTCGAACTCCCAAATGTTGAAATGCCGACGCGACTAGATCTCGCGTCACACGTCCTTTGGATGGACGGCTGATAACCATCTTGCATGTAATATAGGTGCTATCCATCGCGCTAATCCTGGCACAACTTTGTTAACTGGGATTCCCCGCCGACCGTCGATCTACTTCGCCAAATGATCCTTGTCATTGAAATCAGACTGCTCGTTCACTTGATTTTTTAAATCCGAAATGGACTTCTCTTATGGGCTTCACTCAGTGCTATCCTGTGGCCTTGGAATAGAATGTATTTGATGGGTTTTCACACCCTCTTTGTTCGCATTCCACATCAAGGGTCTGAAAATGGGAAAAAATACCCTGCTTGCAAGAATTGGTGCTAACACGTTGAGAACTGACGTCATCATAACAATTCATACAGGTAGGAAATGGGATGACATCATGCTAAGAAATATAACATAATATGCTATAGTCAAAGTCACAGGTAACTGAATTAACTGAATGCCCATCAAAGGGAGATAACATCATTTTAACTCAACATGACAACGTAAATGACGTCATCCTAACTCAATATGTTGAGATGACATCATCCTAGGAGAACATCCTAATATACATTACAGGAGATTATGTCATCCATATACATAAGAAATTGGATGAAATCATTCCAAAAGTCTAACATAACATGCTTTAAAGGGAGATGACGTCATCCTAACTCAAGCAAAAATTGAATGCCCATAGAAAGAGATGCCATCATGAAAACATGATAAAAAAAAATTAAGATATTTAAGTTAAGAGTAAATGTAGAACTCAATTCAAAATTGAAGATGGAATAATTCAAAACATTATATTTGCAATGCTATGAGTAAGTGTAAAAAATGAGGAACTAACTCCACATATAGAGTTATGTTTAATCTTTTTATTTTGTGGTATTTAGGAGTTAGTCAATTGATGTATAGGATCATTTTCTTTGATTTATTAGGAAAAATGTTATCCAAAAATAAATAAGAAACATGGAATGAGCTCAATAAAATTTAAGGCACAGGGGCAAGGGCATGTTCCCAGTGCTCGACATGACATGAAGAATATCTTTAAAGTGATAGTTTGCTAGTAAACTCTATGAAATTGAAGAACCTAGTAAATTCCTCTTGCATATCAAATCTATAATTAAGTGTATTTCCCAAAAGACCAAAGACGACCTAATGGGCCTTAGGTTGATGGTTCCTGTGGGATCGAATTATGCATCTATTACGAGGAATAAATCTCTATGGTTTGGGATAGGACCACAAAAGATGGAACAACACCAAGAAATCAACTCAAATCTCAAGTATAATAGACAAATGGAAATGTCAACAAAAGAAAGGCTAGAAGCCTACCTCTTTCGGGCGCTCGTAGGAGACCATCGTTGAGCTCACAATCTAATCTTTAATACCTACAATGTTAGGATATTTAGACACTTAGGAGTTAGTAATATCTACTTGGTTTATTGTGTCATTAGGTAAAAGTGTGTTTTCTAGTGTGTTTCTTTAGTATGAATTAGTATGCATTTGTAGTTAAGAAATCCGACGGTCACGATATGTTCCCAACATAGAGTGATCCGACGATTCATACTCTCCTCGATCTTGACAACCATTAATCCATGGCTTAACACCCGATTGGTCCATGATCTCTATTTAAAGAGCATGGAGGGTCATTTTCCGATGATTGATTGTGAGAAACTCTTTTGTAAAATCTCTCTGTAATCTTTTTCTTTGCATTAATAAACTGCTCCAAGTGGTCGTGTTGGCTGGGGCCATGGATGTTTCCCCGTAGGGGTTTTACCACGTGAAAACATCGGTGTGTTGATATTTGATCTGGTTATGTGAGTGGTTACTGAAGGTGTTCATCCTCTGTTGGAATACCTGTGTTGTCAAACATGGTATCAGAGCATGTTTGAAGACCTGAAGACCCGCTCCTGTTGAAGATCAAGATCGTGAAGCTGAGTTGCCTCATCTCCACTTTCTGTCATTTCCGTACATTTATGGGCTGAGAGCACTATTCCATTATGTCCATAGAGCTCGTTTCAGTCAGGAACACTTTTCTTTTCACTTGAAAAGGTTTCTATTTTCCCAAGATACGACCATTACAGTTAGATCCAGAGGTATAAAGCTTGAATATGCATTTTTTTTACATTTTTGCAGAATAGTATTTTGGTTTTATTTTATTTATTTCTGCGTTGCCACTCTTTTAGATCTACATATACTCTTTGCCCTGCTCCCTGTACGATCTCAACAAATCAGAAACAGATAGGAAAAGGTGCATCTTTCGGGTAAGCTAACCGATATCTAACCCTTGTTATCATCGAGAAGCGAAATTTTTTTCTTGTGTGAAAATAGATTTTTTTAGCACGCTCTCCAAGACCATCTTCAACAACAACCCCAATCCTCCTTTTGAACATTACAATATGTTTTGTTAGATCATTTGGTTAAAAGTTGTCTTATTAAGTAAGAGGACTTGAGTTCAAGTCTTTCTTTTGTCACCTTTTTTGAAAAAGTTCATGCTAAAATTGTAAAGTGTATTTCACTTCAAGTATAAAAGTGAATCACTATAAGTAGCTTTAATATTTTATTTTAGAGTTATTTATTTTGCATGCAAATTTTCTGTTATAAAGTAGCTTCATTATAAAAGTGATCCCCACTTCTCTTTATAAAAGTGGGTCACTTCATAAAGCAACTTACACAATCACGTGGTCATTTGGTTACCGATTGTGCCTTTTTTAAAAAGGGCATAACTCTAACATCGGAAGTCCATTTTCAGTGTCGTTTTTTTTAAAACCACATAAATTTTCGAACTCTTTCCATCTTGATCATCAGTTTCAGTTTTTAAATCCACATTATCTACATATTTAATATGGATTCTACAAGTACTATCTTGCTTACCAACAACAACTACTTCCAATGAGAATCTCACATGGAAGATTTATTAAGAAGTAAAGGCTTGTACTGGATTACCTTGGGAAAGGAAAACGCACCCACTGATGCTGATAAGAAATCCAAGTGGGATAATAGGAATGAAAAAGAACGTGGACTAATAAGAACTTTCATCTCTCCTGATTTAAGGTACCACCTTCAAGATATTGATGACCCCAAAAAAGCTTGGAAAACGATTCAATCTGTGTTTGGTAAACTCAATATTATTCAAGCACAACAGTTAGAAAATCAAATACTAACCTTGACTCCAAATGATTTTTCTTTCCTTGGAGACTATCTATCTAAGTTTAAAACACTCAGAATTTTATGTGAAGAATGTAAGATAAATATGAAGGAAGAACGTTGCATCTATCTTATTCTTTCTAAGCTAGGTAGTGCATATTCTATGTTTGTATCTACCTTTTATGCCATGAGAGAGGCTCTAGGGGAATAAGCTTATGAAACACCCACTTTTGAGTCCTTTTGTGATTCTTTGATTCAAGAGGAAGATAAGCTTGTAAAATTTGGATTAATCAACACTGCAGGTCCCTCCAACAAAGCCTTAGTTGCCCGGCAGAAGATAAACCCAAGTATCCCAAGAAGCAACATCCTTGCTACAACAACACACAACATAAGGGTCCCAAACCTGCTCAAACAGCTTCAGCTCCTATTGGTGAAAAAGGAGCAAAATATAAAAGTAAGAATACTAACAGACATTGCAACTTTTGTGATAAAGATGATCATGATGAGTCCAAATGTTTCAAGAAGATGGCAACTTTAGAAGCAGCGATGAAGAAGCACAACATCAATATTGATTCTACTTCTTCTTCTCACGGACATGCACTTTCTGCTTCTAGTTTATCCTTCAATTCAAATTCTACTACTACTTCTTCTACTAATGAGTGGCTTATTGATTCAGGAGCATCTTATCATATGGCTAAGGATAAAGCCATATTTTCTGCTCCAAATGAATGTAACACCAAAAAAATATTTGTTGGTGATGATAGATCTCTTAGTGTTGTAGGATCTGGAAAATTTCAAATAGATAATGGTCATTTCAATGATGTATTATGTGTTACAAGTATTTCTTGTAACCTTCTATCAGTATATCAAATCACTCATTCAGGTGAAGGTAAAACCATCGAGTTTTCACCTCACCAAGTTGTAATCAAGGATCTAAAATATTATAAGCATGTTCTTGCAACTAAAATTGTTGATGATATTACCAGGTTGTACAAGTTTGACAACTTTGGGTCATCAGATTTTTTATTAGTTTTTGTTGCTCATAGCGATGACTTGAGAAAACTTTGGCATGAGCGGTTTGGTCATCTAAACTATCGCTCATTGCAACAACTATGTAATCAACAGATGGTGGCTAGTCTTCCTCTTGTTTCATGCAGAGATGGTGTTTGTGTCGGTTGTGTTCTCGGCAAGCATCATTGGGATAGTTTTGAAAAATGTGCCTCTTGGCCCGCCTTAGGTCCTTTGTAGCTTGTTCACAGTGATTTGTGTGGTCCACTTTCTTCTCCTTCTTTTTCTGGGTGCAAGTATTTTTTAACTTTCATTGATGACTTTTCCAAACGTACTTGGGTTAACTTATTAAAACTCAAGAGTGAAATTTTTGACAAGTTTTTGGCCTACAAGGCCCTTGTAGAAAATCAATCTGGACATCAAATTCAAAGGTTAAGAACAGATAATGGAGGCCAATATGTGAACAATAATTTTACAAGCTACTGCACTACACAGGGAATCCAAATGCAACACATTGTTCCATATACACCACAACAAAATGGTGTTGATGAGAGAAAGAACTGCACATCAAAAGAAATGGCTAATTGTATGATCCAATCTGAGGGATTATGTCTAAAGTATTGGGCAAAAGCCATCAACTGTGAAAATTACATAGTAAATCGCACTCCAACAAATGCTCTTAAAAATATAACACCAGAAGAAGCTTGGACTAAAATTAAACTAGATGTAAGTCACTTCCGTGTATTTGGTAGTATAGCATGGGCTCAAATTCCCGATGAGAAAAGGGAAGCATTGCAGCCTAAAAGTGAGAAGTGTATATTTGTTGGTTATTCTGAAGATGTCAAAGTTTACAAACTTCTTCAATCACATTGTAATGAAATTATTATTAGAAGAGATGTTAAATTTGATGAAAATCTCTTGGCCTGCAAGCCTAATTCGGCGATTGTGCCTTCTTCAGCCCGCGAGCCATCTTCAGCATTTGTGCCTTCTTATGACATGGTTTATTATGATAGTGAGGATGAAAATCCACCTCCACCTACTCACCCTCCTCCATATGAGTCTTTTGAACCTAAACTAGCACCAGCTCCACCGCTTCCAACATGGGTCTGTTCAACACGAGAAGTAGTCGGTGATCTTGTTGGTGATCCTTCATATCAGTGTCGGACACGTTCATAGTTCCAACGAGCCTCTTCTATTTTGGCTCAAGCTTCAGAAACTCATGATCCAGAGACATTTGCAGAAGCTTCAGGTCATCCAGATTGGGATACAACAATGAATGAAGAGTATCATTCTTTAATGGAAAATGATACTTGGGATCTTGTACCTCTTCCAAAAGGAAGAAAACTTGTTAGATGCAAATGGGTCTATAGAACTAAGTATTCATTAGATGGAAGTGTTGAAAGACACAAGGCTCAGTTGTTTGCCAAAGGATTTTCCCAAGTTGAAGGAATTGACTCTAATGAAACCTTTCCCCCTGTAGAAAAAATGAATTCCATATGCCTTGTTCTTGACCTTGTTGCCTCACATAAATGGGAGGTCCATCAAATGGATGTTAAATACGCCTTCTTGCACGGAGATTTGCAAGAATAAATCTACATGGACAAACCTCATGGCTATGTCCAAAATGACTCTAGCCTTGTTTGTCACCTCAAGAAATCTCTTTATGGTTTCAAGCAAGCTCCCCAAGCTTGGTATGCCAAAATGGATAGCTTTCTTATTGCCACTGGATTCTCTAGATGCCATTCTAATCCTAATGTCTATACTAAGAAAGTAGGAAGCCATCTCATAATCCTTGTCCTTTATGTTGATGACCTTATCCTTACTGGTAGTGACTCAAAACTTTTAAACCATGTGAAAACCATCCTTAAGAAGAAATTTGAAATGACAGACTTAGGATTTTTGCACTATTTCCTTGGCCTCCAAGTTTTGCAAACCAATAAAGGAATTTTTCTTTCCCAATATAAGTATGCTTGTGACCTTCTTCGTCGCTTTCACATGGACGATTGTAAACCAACCCCTTCTCCCTTCCATTCTGGAGTCAAGCTTTCTGCCACCTGTACTTCTCCTGAAGTTGATGCCACCCTATACTGTCAGTTAGTTGGTAGCCTCTTATACTTGAATCATACCCGTTCTGATATTTCCTTTGTTGTTGGTCTTGTTGCCCGATATATGCAAACACCCCATGAAAGCCATTGGAAAGAAGCTAAAAGGATACTTCGCTATGTTTGTGGCACAGTTCAGTTCGGGATACATTACAGTTTAGGGGAGACTCCTTTATTGGTTGGTTTCATTGATTCAGATTGGGCCGGAGACCCTGATGATCGAAAGTCTACTGCAAGTTATGTTTTCAGCCTTGGTTCAGAACTTGTCACTTGGGCCTATAAGAAACAACATCCTATTGCACTTTCTTCAGCAGAAGCAGAGTACCGAGCAAGAATAAATGCAAGTCAGGAAGCCCTGTGGCTTCGACAAATCCTTTCAGAGTTTGGATTCCAGCACCAACATCCGACCAGCCTTTGGTGTGACAATCAGAGTTCCATGAAGCTCGCCAAAGACCCAGTTCAACATCATCGTAGAAAACACATTGAGATACACATGCACTTCATTAGAAAACTCATTCATGATCAAGTTATTGAAGTTCTCTTTTTCCCTATAGAAGATCAAGTTGCAGACATTTTTACAAAGTCTCTTACAAAAGTGAATTTTTCCAAACTTCGATCTATCTTAGGAGTTCAGGAAGTTTTCATTAAGGGGGGATAGGCTCTAATGCCTCATTCCTTCTCCTATTGTGTCACTATTGTAAATCCTTCAATTCTATCCCAAGTTGTTCTTAAGGGGGGATGTTAGGATATTTAGACACTTAGGAGTTAGTAAGATCTACTTGTTCTATTGTGTCATTAGGTAAAAGTGTGTTTTCTAGTGTGTTTCTTTAGTATGCATTTATAGTTAGTAAATCCGACGGTCACTATATGTTCCCGACATAGAGTGATCCGATGGTTCATACTCTCCTCGATCTTAACGACCATTGATATGTGGCTTAAAACCCTATTGGTCCATGATCTCTATTTAAAGAGCATGGAAGGTCATTTGCCGATGATCGATTGTGAGAAACTCTCTTGTAAAATCTCTCTGTAATCTTTTTCTTTGCATTAATAAACTGCTCCAAGTGGCCGCGTTGGCTGGGGCTGTGGATGTTTCCC